>APFE031056474.1:0-38650 GCA_000404065.3 Pinus taeda | reverse complement strand
TCCTAGAAGTCTTAGGGTGGCCTCCCATATTTTTGAAGTGAGTGGGAAACTTAAGAACAAATGGTTTACATATTCTTCAGAGTTTTTACATAGCATGCACCATCCCAGACCATGTTTTTATTTTTTACTTTTTGTAGGTTATCCCATGTTGGAACCTTATTTCTGAGGATGGACCAAAAAAATAATATTGACTTTGCAGGGCATTTCAATTTCCATAGTAATTTCCACCACCATGTCTACTCCCCCTATACCCACCTATCCATTTGATAAAGGTATCCAAATTTAGGGGAATATTTCCCTGAAGGAGCATGGACCCATCTGAGATCATTTTCTCGATCTCTTATCCTGACTCGAGTTTGTTGCAGTTCTCTAGTGTAGTTCTCCCACTCAGTTCCTCATTGTGGTTCTAAATGAAGGTCTACAACAGATTTCCAGCCCTGGTGCCACATCATGGGAGCTTCAGCATCTGCCACTCGATTCAAGAAAATTATTCCTTGGTTGTTGAGAAGATCAGTTAAGTCCCTTGGAATCTCATATCCAAACCAATTCTAACATTTTCCCCATTCCCAATGTGCCATGCAAGTCCATCTTCTATTACCCTCAAGGAGTCTACTGTGGCTTTCGAGATGACATATGCATTTTTTGATTTTTGGTCTATATTGCACATCCATTCCTCAAGAGGAATGGGATCAATATATTTTCTTATTTTTTTGTATGAATTCAGATTGAGTTAGAAGCCTAAGTATTTGAAATTGTCCTTCATAAGCATAGCTTAAAAGGGGAGATAAGTATGAATTCTGCACATATCTGTAGCCTTCATGCACTAGAGAAGATTTATGTTAATTTATGCAAATAATTGTAGCTTTGAGGAACAGGTCGAGTAAGACTTTCAACTTAGAGAAGAATCTTCGGCGAAAATCACATAGAGATAATTTTGTCGACGCGTTTCGAACCAACCAGTGTTGTTCATCGCCAGGACAAGTTGAATGAGCAGATCTTGCTATGCATTATAAATAGATCGGGCAAAATATCAATACGGCTTAGAAATGGACAACTATTCGGGAACGGCAGTTAGAACAAAAATTATTTATTATATTAATAATATATATATATATTTTTTTAATTTTAATTAAATTATTATTCAAAGTTAATTCGTTATTAATTTTCTTATTAAATTAACGTAAATTGACAATTTTATAAATATATATTAAAATAAGTGAATTAATATACTCATAAAATAATCGAGTAATTAGAAATAGATAATAGTTGACTATATTTTAAATAAATATAGGTTAATTATATTTTAAATAAAATATCAGATAAAGGGAGATTTAAATAATTTAAATCAACGAGGTTATATAAATATTAGTCAGTTGTATAAGTTAAAAATAGAATATTCTATAAATAGTTAATTCTATTTTAAAATATATATAAATAAATAAATAAGTTTCATATTCATAGTCAAAGATAACCTAAAAATTTACTTAATAGTTTTATTAAGGGTAAAAATAAATATAATAATTGAATTTTAGCATATTAAAAAATAAAAATAAAATTAAATAAAATAAAAATAAAAAGATAAAAGAATTAAAATAAAAATCGCTTTCATATATTATATATATATATTATTATATATATATAAAAAAAAAAATAATAAATAAAAAAAATAAAAATAATAAATAATAATAATAAGAAAATAAAAAAAATAAACATTGTTAATTCTAATTAAAAAAATAAAAATAAATAAAAAAAAATAAAATATAAATAAAAAAATAATAATAAATAAATAATAATAATTGATAAAATAAATTTTAATTAAGAGTCAAAGAGCTTAAAAAAAAAATTCTCAAAGAGAACACAACTAGAGGAGAGGGCTGGGACCCAATTAACTACTATCTTCCAGCTCCTCTTGTTGTTGGGTTCCAGCCCTTCTCCTGTTTGTTCTCCCCTGAGAGTTTTTTTTTAAGCTCTTTGATTCTTTAAATTAAAAAATTATTATTATTCATTATTATTATTTATTTACTTATTTACTTATTTTTATTTTTTTTTCTTGAAAAGCGGCTTTGATTATTATTATTATTATTAATATTATTATTATTATGTTATATATTTATTATTATTATTATTATTATTCTATTTTTTTAATTTTTTTTTAATTTTTAATATGTTAAATTATTTACTTTTACCCTTAAACTATTAAGTAAATATTTTTATCAGGATATTCTTTGACTATGAATATGAAACTTATTTATTTATTTATATATATTTTAAAATAGAATTAACTATTTATAGAATATTCTATTTTTAACTTATACAACTGACTAATATTTATATAACCTCGTTGATTTAAATTATTTAAATCTCCCTTTATCTGATATTTTATTTAAAATATAATTAACCTATATTTATTTAAAATATAGTCAACTATTATCTATTTCTAATTACTCGATTATTTTATGAGTATATTAATTCACTTATTTTAATATATATTTATAAAATGGTCAATTTACGTTTATTTTAATAAAAAAATTTAACTAATTTGAATAAAAATGAATAAATAAATAAATAAATAAAATTAACAATTAAATAAATAAATATTTTGGTCTAACTAGCCGTTTCTCGGTCAAATTCTAGCTGTTACTGGATATTCTGCTCGATCTATTTATAATGCATAGCAAGATCTGCTCATTCAACTTGTCCTGATGATGAACCACACTAGTTGGTTCCAAATGCGTCGACAAAATTATCTCTATGTGATTTTCGCCGAAGATTCTTCTCTAAATTGATATGGATCACAGAAGGCTAAATTCAATAGATGTTATATTGTGTAGGCTTTTTTATATGTTGTACTTTTTCATGAGGTATAGTCCAATTCTAAACTATTTTTTTGTGAGAGAATCTGTTTCTTGGTTTCTCCTCTTGCAAGCATTGCAGTGGACATATAAAAAAAAATGATAATGTAAAATACAATAAGTGCTAATAAAAAGGCTAAAGAGTGAAATTTTCAATCCGTAAGTGCCTCTTATTCAACTAATAACAAACATTGAGTTCACATAAATGTGTAGATTTGCAATATTATGTTTTTATACAATATGAAAAGAAGAAGAAAAAGAAGTTTTAGATCAAATAATTTAGCAAAATTGTTTGCGGACACACCAATATTTGCAACAAATGTAACTTTATGTTAAGAGGAAAGAAAGAGAAAGCCTCCAACACCACCCCTTGTGGGATTCCCTTGAGCCACCACACCAAACAAAGTATACGTGGAAGAGGTCTATATGATAGGATCCAAATGAAGTTGACATGGAAATTGGACTTGGAGTGTGTTATAGGAATGTGAAATAACTAGACTTTGTATGGAAATGTTGAGAAATAAAGGTTCATACATAATGGTAAAAAATCCATTCATTTTTGCCCAATTAAACTCCCCATGTCATTATCAATAGAAGACATTTAGACTTAGGTTTGTGATATGAATATAATTAATTTTTTAAACCTTTCTCTATAGAATATTTCCCAACTTTATATTTGATATTCAAAATTATAAATTTCCTTCCATACTTCATTGGATGTTCAAAATTATAAATTTCTTCCCTACTTATTACAAATTTCTTTCTATACTTCCTAGTGAACATCATGGATGAGAATATGAGCTATAGCTTGAGAGTATTGAGATTACAATACAAACTTGTTTAATCAATATGAGATCACTTTTAAAGAATATCCCAAGTTAGAGCCTTCCTTTTTTAAACGGGCCACGAAGTTATTTTTAAAGTTTTTTCGTTGCCGTTGGGTGGTTTTTTTTTTAAATAGTTGAACATGCAATCCACCAAAGCTCATCTTACACAAACGTCAAGTGCTCACTTATGTCGTCTAAATTTTAACACGTTGTGAATACGGCTATCGCTATCTCCCCCACAACGTTCCAAAAATGTCTTTGCTTTTTATGGGCCATTATATACGGTTGAGCCAGGTTTTAGCCATTTGCCATTACGGTAGCCCAAAGGGCAGGGTTAGAAAATGGGCCATAACGATATCCCAAAGGGCAGGGTTAGAAAATGTGAGGGAATTGAGAGAAAAAATGATATTTCTCATTGGGTGATCCAAGCAGAGTGTTAATGAGTTTATAATTTATGTAATTAGATGTATATTAGTTAGTGTTTTTATAATTTATGCAATTATATGTATATTAGTTATTTTTGATTTAGGGTTTAGTTTTGATTAGATTTTAGGTTCAAAGTTTATAAGGAGAGATTAAGAATCAAAAAAATAATTTATTTTTAGAGTAGTTTATTTTCCATTTAATATTAAATTATAGCTTCAAATATTATGGGGAGGTATTGAGGAAGGGAATGATACAGGTTGTGGGGAAATAAACCATTTTATTTTATTTCTGTATTCAACATTATTTATGTGCCGAAATTAATTTATTTCTAGATATTAAGAACACTTGTATAATTGTTAATTGTTCATATTTTCACTCCGTGAGCAAACTATTCATTTTTATTAGTAAGGATAGTTATTATTAGCTATGGTTAACTCATAGTGTTATTTAGGGAAGAAAACATCTTATAGATAGTCCTTTAAAGAGGCACACTTTCACTCTTACATATACTTGGAGATCTTAAACCATCAATCTATTTTCCTTTATTTTGAGAAAACACACTCTTAATTAAATAAAATTAATTAAAAATCATTTTCCATATATATATATAGACACACACACACCAATTATAATTGAAAATATGTGAAAAAAAAAAAATCAAATTTAAAAATTTTCCTAAAAATATATGTATTTCATCTTATGCAATTTTTTTAATATATTTTATCCATTTTACAATATTATAATAATATTCCAAAAGAAATTATAAATCGGAGGGGAAAATGATAAACTGGAGGGAAAAAGATTTATTGTATAATTTTAGAAATAGTTTAACATATTATTTAGAGGAATTGACATTTTGGCGTGTCTCATAATCAAAATACATGGGGTGGATTCCAACCACTATCATTATAATCTCTACATTCCTACAAGAGAATCATAAAAATTAAACCTTAAACCTCCTAGTACATAACAATTTATTTTCATGATCATCTTCATTTAAATTACACCATGAATTTTAAATTTGGAGAATTTTATAAATGTTTTAATATATATATATATAATAATATTATATTAATATTAAAAATTAATTTTAATTAATACAATAGTTTTATAACATATTAACCATTATGATTATATTTTCTCATTAAATATTATTATTTTCTACTAATGTTGTTTAAGAGAAATTAATTTTTTTTATTTTCTCTTTTTACATATACCTTTTATAATTTAAATTTTCATCAACTTTTAATCATACATAAACATGAGGAAATTATCTATATATCTATATAAATATTGATAATTATTATAATATAAAAAATAAATTAAATATATCTTTTTAATAATAATGAAAATTTGGAAATGAACTTAAAAAAAAAATATTTTATTTATTATAGATTTAATAAAATTATAGAGTTATTAATATATTTGTGTGAAAGATGAAAAATTGTGACGGTCTTTTAGATTCCATTCAATGTTTAACTATAAAGTTTAACGAAATTTATTCTTGGCATGAGTTTTTATTTGTTTTTTATAATTCAACTTTTTTTATTCCAAATTTTATCTTTATACTTAGTTATAGTAGTGATTTCCACTATCTCCCATAAAATCAAGTATGAACCACATTTCTTGTCCAATCTCTTTTCAACCTTCAATGAATTTTACTCATATTTTATATTAGTCATGAAAATTCTCTCCTCTATGTTAATTATGTTTTACTTGTATTATTCATATTTGATCATAACCTTGATGTGGATGGATAAAAGGCTAGTTTAGAAAATGAGGAAGAAATGAATTTATATCAATTGTCCTAAAAAGAGAGGACTTTATTATTCAAACTTACAAAGATGAGATATTTAATATATTTCTACATGTTGAATTCTATAATCCAATTTCGATGATATGTACAAAATAACATAATAAGAATAAACTAAAATAAGATAAATGCATCTACTTAATGCAAAAATAAACCATAACAATAAAATATAATCATGTTAATTATTCCAATAGAATTGAATTGCATTAATACAAACTAGTAAAGATGATATATTTAATATAATGTAACATTAAGCTGATGCATTCGATATTCCAATGTTAATAAGATGTATAAAATAATGTAATACTAATAAATTGAAAAATATAAAAGCTTAAGCTACTAAATGAAAAATTGAAAAAGTACTAACCATGAAGATAAAAGATAATATTATTGACAAATAAATTAGCATATGAAAAGAAAATGTTTAAAGCTCATAGGATCAACATCCTATGTGAAATTAGGGTTTCACCCTAGGTAGTGCACATCTTTGAGCAAGTCTTCATTTCTTATGTCACTAAATTCCCAATCTCTCTGGTAGTTTCTTTTCCCATGGCTTAGTTTTAAATGATTCAACCCCATAAACGATCCTTGAGCACACCTCTTCAAATTTGTGTTCTATTTTTGTGCTGACACCATGTCTTATATTAAAAAAATTAAGGATACTCTTTTTTCCCTAAATTTAATGGGAAATTGATCAGTTACAAGTAATTATTCTTAAGGCCATTAAAATATTGAAAATTAAACCTCCACTCACTCATTCCTCATGGATAATGAACATAATGTGAGAATACATGTTTGCCTACAAAATGTTCTATTTTTCATCTTAATGAGTTTTCACCTTATCCCTTTGATGTTCACAAATGTATTAATTTAACTCGGAAACTTTTAATTTAGGGTTAGGAATTTATCTACCCTTGCATAAAGTGTTTATTCATCGTGGAATTTGATTCTATTTAAGATGGAAATCTCATTCTGAATTTTGTTCTTTTCTTTTGGGAATATTGAACATAGATGAAACTTCTCTACATTTGACTCTTCTTTTAATACTCTTTCAATGACTTTAATATGGGTTTGGCTCCTCGATCTTCTTCTCTAATTCTAATCTAACAAATCCCTAAGTGAAATCGAGAATGTCATTGATTTTTTTTATACAGAGAAAAAAAATATCAAAACTTACATATAAATATATGTGGAGATGGTCTTTGGTCACAATTCATTTAAAATAAATTTAACTAAAATGACTATATTTAGAAACCTAAAAAATACTATTTTGAAATGTAAATCATATTTTAAATAAGGAATAAAACTCTCATAATCCTACACTTCCCATATGTATTTCCAAATTCATTTCTACATATAATAATAAAATAATAAACATGCAAAATTATAATAAAAAAAATTTCATTCCTAATATCGTTTACATAGAAAACTTAAGCCAAAATGTCTAATATTCATCCCAAATATTTGAAGTTCTATTCACTAATCAAATTCCACACTTTAGTGCACATAACAGTTTTTCAATTTACACATAAATTTTGCTTTAAGTTCTAGAAACCGATGTACATGCTTTACACGGATTTATTCTTGTATTTATATGTTTAATAATTTCCTTTTTACAATGATCTGATATATCTTTTCGTCAAAACTATAATGTAATAATGTAAACGTTAAAATAATATTCAAATTATTTAACAATGGAAATTTTATTCAGTGGAATTTTATTTCTATCCATAGCATGGATACAATATTATCCATTGTAATCATGTTCCATGGTAAACATGTTCCATTAAATCTGGATACTAATTTTTCTGACTATCAAATTGGACTTTTTTTTTTTTTTTTTTTTTGAAAAATTTGTAATTTCTATTAATATAAAAATGAAAATTACATGTTATAGAGTCTCAAAAATGCGCATATTTTGATTTGTTTTTTTGGCAAAATTATAATGTAAAAACATAACATTGTTATTTCTGAATAACTATTTTAATCTATTAAAACCATAGTTGCATCCAAACTGTCCGTGTTACATTCACAATAAAAAACAAAAACATTGTTGATGCCAATCCTGGAAAGAAAAACTAAGTTACGTTATCCCTCACTCTATTGGTCTGAGATGTTGTTCTATGAATGCTCGATGGTAGTATTCATATTTTGGTCATCCTTTTGCTCTCATATATGACATGATCCCTAGTCATGAAATGCACCTTCTTTGGATAGCCTATTGACACCCATATTCCTTTTCTTGTACATGTGATGGAAAGTGATTAGTTCAAAATTCATTTTAGTAAAAAAAGCTTGTTATAGAAGAGGACAAAGTGTGTGCATGTGAAAATGAGATACTTCGTTAAACTATTTGACCCCTATAAGAGAGTCACTAAAGATCTGAAGATGTCGACAATCCTTCTCAATGGAAAAAAGTAAAAGCAGTTTTAAACTCATCAGCTCATCATAATTGTTTGTCCCTTAACATAAATCCACTTTAAGATGAAAGAAATTCTAATCATTTAAATGCAGGATGCCCCCCTCCCCCATATATGCCATATTGCAAAGAGCCATCAAAATAATCTCATAGGTAGCTGTGATATATTTTGTCTTCTATAATAGCATGAGATTTTATGATAACAACCTCATTTGGAATAAGATCATAGATAGTGAGAATTTTTGGAATAATCAAGTCATGTTGTGTACCAATTTCCATTTTTTTTTTCTTTTTTTCTTTTTCAGTTCCTACACAACGAAGTGACCCAGCATATTAGAAGAGGAATATTTATGAGTTTTGTCAGGGAAACTTCATTCCACTAGTGCTTCCAAGCCTCCTTGATTGAATTCCCTTGCTAGTAACATTGTAAAGATAACATGCTACATACCCTGTTCCATATATGTAATGACCATTGGACACAAGATGGAAAGGTGGTCTATATATTCTTCCACTTCCCTACATAACGACCACCAACTAGGTCGAACAAATTTCCTTTTCTTCAAATTTTCTCCTAACAAAATCGCGTTTTCTAAGAGGCATGAGAAAAAAATCCTAGATTTTGTCAGGCATTTTAATCACCATAGTGGTTTCAACCACTAATATAACTCCTTAGACTCTTTTTTTGCAATAATATATTGAGACCCCCCTTGAGTCTATAATAACCAGAGTTTGAATGGATCCATCGAATCGAATTTTTACAACCTCTATATAGTTATCCATTTTCAGTGCCATCCACCCAGAATGTTCAAAGCTTGCAGACTAGCCTAACCCTAAGCCCAAATGGTCATGGTTTCCAAATTTTTCACTTGATTTAAGGTTTGTTTTCCAATATGAATAAGGAAGTTGATCAACTTGATGGGTAATTAATACTCATTCCCATAACCAATCTAAGGGACGTGATCGATCCTCACTCTAACCTCTGTTGCAACCTTCCAGGATAATCCTTCCGCAATCATCGAAAGTGATTCCAAAAAAACTTTCCATACTGTAGAAATATTCCTTTGATTCTTATTGAGGACTCTAATCCATTCTTCCAAATATTTAGGAAAAATATAATTTTTATATATAACCTCAATCCATAAACTTGAGGTAGAGATTAATCTCCATCCAACCTATGTTGCTAATTCTTTGAAGAAGCAATGAAGGTTTTTAAGCCCCCACCCTCCCTACTTTTTTGGAATTGTTATCAATTCCCACTTGACCTGAGAGAAGGAATGTCCATCGTATGCTCCTTGCCAAAAAATTTCCCTAAAAAACTTCTAGATCTTGTTTGGAATTCCTTAACCAATATTGCAATGTTCCATTTAACTTGTACATTATTTTGTGCACATTTGTATACTCTAGTTTTCTTATATTCATTCCTCTAAGAATTTATTATTATAATTTGCATAGATTTTTTTTTAGTATGAATTATTTATAGTTGCATAATTGTTAACTTATTATTTATTATTATTATTATTATTTAAACAAATAACAAAAAAAATTCTATTAAGTCTGTGTTGGGTGACAATGAAGTACACGAGAAATTTACGTGTTGTTTAAGATGACCAAAGCTTCTACGAAGAAGGGGATAATTATCTCAAAATGATCTTGAAATATTTTGCTACACTCCCTTCAAACTACCAAGATGTAAACTTCTGCTACTATAGACTTGACAAAATTGACCATTTATCAAAATACATTTACATGGATCTATAATTTCTTATTAGGATGGATCAATTGACATTTGGTCTATAGGTTGTTAGGGTAACTCCTTATTGTACTTCTTGAGTCTTCATTGTCCTCTAAGATTGGAGGTCAACTAGTTGAAGGCACAACCCATCCATCTCATCCTCCGTACATTGAATTTTGACTTGCCTATTTTGCGCTATTTCTGTTAGAGAAGTGCCAAAGTCTTCTATGTAAGTGAGAAAATTATTAGAATATGACTAGAGGGTAGAGTGGGGTGAAGAAACAACTAGAAAAATAGTTCATTATGTCTTCTTTTGAACTAATTATAATATTTTGAGTGCACTTAAACGCAAAGATGAAGAGTGATATGGCTAGAAATTTTCCAGTGGGTCTGCCAACACCACTGAAAGTGTTGACTTATGGAGAAGGATGAGCTGGAACACTTGTCTTTTCCACTATAGCTTGTGAATTACAATTGGAAAAAAGTCTACAAGAATAGGACCACCATGATTTTCCTGAATATGAAATAAAGTAGAGGGAGCATGACTCTCGATTGAGAAATCTTCTTGGCCAGATTCTAGTGACTTCCTAATTCTTCCTTGGCCACCCCACTTACCACTGTATTTGAATTCAATGGACATATTTTTCAACCTTAACATGAGTTGAACTTACATGAGTGACTACATAGAATTTAAAAATTCCCATGTTTCCCAAATAGCCATTGACATTGAAAACTGGAGGAGGTGACTAGAAATGTCCATTATGAGGAGTACGCTATTGTATGTTTGATAATACAAAGGAATGAAATTAATTTATGAACCAACTATACTATGAATTGACTTCATGTCTCTAGATGGGGAAACTGTCACTTTGAAGTATCTAGCATGTGATGAGCACCATCTAGATGGCTTCACATATTTATAGAGAGTAGACATAATAGGAGATATGTTACCTTCTTCTTTAACGAAGAGGAGTGGGTAATTCTTTCTTCTTAAAGGTTGAGAAATCATACTTCCTAAATTTAGATTTTTTTTTTCTATGTTAAGACTAACCTAAGTACCCACGGGGGATTTGAATCGGTGACCTATCGCGAGGAGTGCCTTAACAACGCACCCATTCACCGTCAATCCAAAGCCCCGTAGGCTTCCTAAATTTAGATTTGATCCTTCTTCCTTTTTGAATTTTACTTGTTTATGGTGGAGTAATGTGGGTAATTTCCTTGATCATGGGATATGATTCCAATTGAGATATCTATTGATCATGAGTTTCCCTTCTTCCAGTTGGAAAGATATATTAGCTTGTTCATCAACTTCCTTATTCTTACTACAAAGAACGTGTTGATATGACTTATATGAGAATTATTCTAGTTGGATTCTAGAGATTTTGCAAACAAGGAGAGAAAGTGCATTATTCTTAGTGAGAGATCCCATGTGGAGGTGGTAAACGATTAATAGAGAGTCTCCCATTACAGCAATAGAAGAGATATCCCACTCTTTGGATATCTAAAGGCCAATAAGGAGGTCATACATTTCTACAAGTTTGTTTGTTCTTTGCCCTAAGCCCCTGAAAAACTTTGTTTCCATTTCTCCTATGGGATTTATGATAATCCATTCCCCTCGTGCTGCCCATTTAACTCATTATTAATCATTATAAATAAGGGTAATACATGTTATTTTTATAGTCACATATATTTTTTAGATTATGCTCCTTCAAATCATCTTTGTTTTACAATTTTCATTCATCCTTCAATTCAATTTATTCTATTTTAAATTTTTCTACAAGCTTTAAAACTTTTCAACTTACCATCCACAACTAAATACATAAATGTATTCCAAATTTTATCCTATTTACATTCAATCTAATTATAATCCATTTTTATTATATTTCAAACTTCATTTTTAATCTAAGATGGATCTTTATATAATTTTCTTACCCATTTTGGTACCTTCTAGTTAGAAACGTTAGAGAAAAAGGATTTTAAGAATAGTATTATTTTGATAATTTAAGTTCATAAAACTTTTAGAGCCCATTTTATGCATTTAAAATTCAATTACGAGGTCAAAATTTCACATTAATTAGAATTTGTGTGAGGAAGTTATATCTCTCTCAATTTGACAAATGTTGTTGACCACCATAGTGTTAAGTGGATTACATGTCAACTCATATTACTCATAAATGTGGAATGAGTTACATGTGTATTTATGCCTCTCTCAATTTAACTAATGTTGATGAACACCTTACAACTAAGTCGATGACATGTGAACTCACACTACAAAATAAATTCAAAATGAGTTAGGTGTGGACACTCAAGAAGTTTATATAGGTTCAAAATATTTAACCCTGTTTGAGATTTGATGTATGAAAAAAATATATCACTAACCTTAGATGGTTATCAAAATGTGCAAAATATAATGACTCTAGGAATGGAAGGGATTCTATTCTTGTGATCTCCTAGCTGATCAAGGTAACAAAAGGATATTGGATAAAAATAGAGGAAATAAAAGACATTGTAATAGCCATATAACCCACAATTTTCTTTGAAATTCGATCACAAGGACATAAAAGATTCCTAGAGGAGGAAATAAGAAAGGTATCTAGCTTGCGGGGAAATGTCCCAATGGAACAGCTCCTAGATGGTTGAGACCTAGAGGAAAAGTTCTTGGTGTAAACATAGGAGAGGCACCCACTAACGGACGAGGTCCTAGGAGGTGGATCTAGATGGCTTGGCTGAGAGGGTAACAATAGGGTGTTGAGGAGTTGGCTATTGATCAGTTGTACCAGACTACTTGAGAGCAACCTGTGATGGTTATAACATGCAAAAAATCAAAGAGATAGGCTTAATGATGAGAGGGGAAGGACCATGGAAAGCACCCAACAACGAAGAATCCTTTTAGACTCTAGGTGAAACACTGGTGAGAGGAATTAGAGACTGCTTATGAGAAATCGATGAGATAATGAACTAAATGGAGGTCAAGGATGATGGCTCATAGTATGTCAACTGATTGATGGTGAAAATATTCCCTTCATGGGGGAAGCACATCTTGTGAAAACCAAAGATGTGATGACTAACATGGAATATGTGTAACTATGACAAAAAATAATGTTGTAACCTAGAGGGGCATCAATAATCTTAATGTTTGCATGAACAGTCTTCTCGCAAGAGTCACTAGACAATTGTGATACATGCCAAGAGGCTGGGAGGAGTTACCGACCCAAGCACACAAACTGATGGTGAATGGTGACAAATTGGGTGACTTAAGTTGTTTCCAATCGGCATCGGACATCAAGCAGGTTGATGCACCTTCGTTAATAATGCATTAGGAGATGATGGCATTATAGGCTCAGACTAGTATTTGGAAAGCAACAGATGGAAGTAATGGGGCATGTTATTATATATCATCTGGGAAGAAAATCAAATGATCGTTGAAGGATCTACTATGCCCAAAGTAGTTAGTAGAGATTTCTTTTGAGATGGGCATGACTAGAGTACTTCCAGTGTTGACATGGCAACGTGTGATTGTGCCAAGCTCCTACTATACTGTATGTATGGGAAGCTCAGTTAGAAGTCGCGTTACGATGTAATGGTCCCTTTCAGATATTACGAATTGACTCAACTTTAGGTAGAGGGATTTGTAATGGGCCATTTGGTGTTGCAAGAGGCTCAATAGATGCTTTGGTTTTGGACTCAGTGGAGGAAGAAGTCAATTGCTTGTCATACTGACTCGACGAGTTTGTACGTTGATATCAGAGGTATTAAACTCATCATAATTCATCATGAGGATCTGGTAGTCACAAGGACGAGAAGGTTGGGGGGTTGGGTTGCTTAACCTAGTTGAGGTTGAGCAACAACAAATCCTTGCTAATGGAAAGGATTTATAAGCACTGCTATTGAGATGGCACAGGATTCTGAGGCGATTGCTGGATGGGTGGTTGACCTCTAGATGCTACTTAAGATTCCCACATTTGGCACATATAGGGTAAGAGAGGACACTCATGTGTATAATGGCCATGTGCAAAACAACATGCATAAGGCTTGTTCATACGAATAACCTTGTTCTACTTGGGTTGATTGCCATGTTGCTGGTTGTTGGTGTTGGGATGGTTCCCCTAGGGTTCACTAGGCTGATTACCTTTATCACCCTAGTTACCCTTTCCTTTATTCTTTTTCTTCAAATTTTAGGGATTGGACTCACTCTTTTGCACAAACACTTGACCCTAAGGGGGTGGTGGCTTCTAGGGTTGAGCATAGATGGGATGTGGTGGTGATAAAGCATTAGGGGATGGAGTGCTTGGTTGGGCATAGGGAGGAGAAATGGTTTGGTAGATAGATTCAACATTGGATGGCCTTGAAAACATGTTGCTAGTAGGAGGGGCATCAGCATTGGAGGAGCTGGTTCCCCCATGTAGATAGCCATAACTTTGCTGACTATATAGTGAAGGGTGTGAAAGGGTTCCAACGACACTGTTGACGACATGGGATGCCCCCGGTGCATTGGCACCTCCAGGATGGGGGAGGTTTGGAATGACAGCATAGACATAACCTAATTATGCACAAATTAGGTCATATCTCAGAGAAATTTGGAGATCTTCTTCCTCTCTCTGAGGAAAATAGGACGCACCATCATTTCCAATGGGTGATAAAAGGCTCCTAAGGAACCAATCTAGATAGAAAAGGTCTTCGAAGGGTGGGGAACGACATCTGCTCCTCCTACACCATTCTTGAACATGACCAAAAAGACAAGTGGCAGAGGACTGATGGAATGAGGTCAATATCTTTGTACCAGTGTTGTACCAGAGAGATAGCTGAAAGTATGAGAGGGATGCTTTAGCAAGTGTCATGAAAATGGAATGAGATGTGGTGGGCTAGTCTACATACCATTTTGTAGCATCTCTAGCGTGTGTGCGTTGGAATGGTCGGAGACGAATGGAGTCATTGGTAATGGGTTTGGATGAACACCACATGTGGAAGGAGTCGACGTGATTGGTAGGTTCCTCTCCAAAATTACCCTCAAACTTTGGGATGTTGGAGGGAAGCTTAGTTGGCATAAAAGGCTAACCAACATTGTGGTGCATAGGGTCATTTATCAATTGGATAAAATCTAGGAGACTTAACCCAACCATAAAAGGGAGCATGGGGGCTACTAGAATGGTTCATGAGACTGTTCCACTGGCTGTGACCATTGGGGTAGAACCGGAGCCAACAACAGGTTGGGTTCCAATAATAGTTGTGGGTCTAGACATGGTGATGATATGCGATGAAGGAGGCTCAAAATCAGATGAGGAATAAGAGGAACCAAGAAAAGAGTCGGTATGGGGACTTAGGGGACTATGAACTTGAACCTTGTGGGGAGGAGTAATATGCCCAAGAGGAAATTGGGGATGAAGGCCAAGAGTCTCCATGACAAATGACTTGGTGGCAGAATGGTGGTAAGACACAAGTGACATGGAAATGGTGAAGGGAGATCAACAATATGATTTTGTCTCTGTGAGGGGAGATGAATTTATTATGTTAAGTCTTGGCTTGGTGATGTAAACCAAGCAGCCTTCGCTTAAGGTGTTCTTGTGTGTGTAAGTGTGTTTATTAATTAAGCCTAGATTTCATTTCGAAAAAAGAAAAAAGATCGCTGAAAATGAACTGAAATTAACAACAGAAAATGAAAAACAAATCAATTAACTAAACCCCACCCAATCTGGGTTTGCAAACACTGTGATTGTTTGTGGCGAAATCATCTAAAAACACACTAAAAAGGTTAAGAGATCTAAGTGTTGGTGTGACTAGGATCAAATTACACTAGGCTACTGGAAAGTGGTGCAGGAACAACAAAAAACTAGAGAGGAAGATCAATGCAAAAAGATAGGGAGATGGGTGTAAAACTTAGGGAAACTAATGGAACCCTAAGGTAAATGACCAAACAAGGTTTAAATGAAACTTTGGATGGAAGCAACCTATCTTTGAAGATCTGAAACAAAAGGGTACATATATGGAAAATATGACTGAAAGTACTGTAGAAACTCAGAATTCTTACGCAGTTAAACTCCTCTTATAAATGTGGAAGCATACTAGAAGCCCTAAGGGGCTAAATTCCACTTCGACAAGTAAATCAGAGTATATAAAGGTCTAAACGGGATGAGACAGAGGTTAAACAACCTAACAGAAAACTCTTGGAAAAACTGAGAAACAAATCTGAGAAAAATCTGGAAACTCTAAAAATCACAGGTACAGACTTGTTTTCAAGGGGATCACACATTTCAGGCTAAAAGGTGTTCTTTGGACCTCCAAATCACACTTTTTGGGTAGAAAAGTCTGATTTTTTCTCCTTGATTCCTGGTTGGAAAGTGTCAGAATTTTTTTTTGTCTTTGTTGCGACTGGTTCCTGTGACCTACACAAAAGACTAGAAAACTTCTAGAAGTTAGAAATTTGACAGATCTAGGGTTAGAAATCTAGTAAAAGACATTAGGAGACTGGAAAAAGAAGAAACCCTATGATGAATACTAAAGGTCACCCAGGTTTCTAGATCTAAAGTAAAAACCCAGTGGAGTCACCAATTTTGTTGTAGTGTTTTCTCCTCGAATATGTATGAAAAGGAAACACTTAAGACTGTGGATGAAAAAAAATATCAACAATAGAAATGGATGCTAAACAGTGTAGATTTGCAGCAACCGATAGAAACAAAACATGGAAAAGTCCTGATCTATGCCACAATCATAATTAAACAACAAAATGAAACAATAATAATCACTCCAAAATCCAATGGAAATCAGATATACAAAGAATAGCTTTTATTATAAAACCTATGAAGGGAACAAATAAATGTTACTAGTCCCCCTCTATGGGACAGGTTCTTGGCTATCCTCAAATGTCTTTATCTTGTGTAGAGTCTCTCTCTTCTATAATGTGTAAATGCAACAAATAAAATGTTTGAGCTCGATGGGAACTCAAAATGGAAGAAAAATGGTGTGAGACAATGATAATAATCAGAGTTATAGCAATGAGTGCAACAATGAAAATAATCAAAAGTGAATAATGAATGGAAAACCATTATATTTATAACAAAATATTGAGTTATCTGTGAATCATGAGCAATAATAAAATATTGTTAAACCCATTCTAAAAGTAACCACCCGGAATATATTATTATATTTGGTTAGGAGGAAAAAGGTATTTAAACTTTTATTTAGAAATAATAGATAAATAAAAGATTTATTTATCATCTCAAGAAATATGGTAAAGGAATAATAACCAAATAATGATTTATTTATTTATTCCTAAGGGATTTAGTCAAATATGACAAGGAATATTAATTAAATAATGGTTTAATTAATTATTCCTAGAAGATAATTAAATAAATGGCGATTTATTTAATTATTTTTCATGGGTTTAATTATAAATTGCTTAAAAAATGTGGTTTATTAAGTAATTTTTCAGAGTGAAAGCAATTTTATTCTGGTAAAATTGGCCTTACATGGTGTACCTTGATCCATCTAGTAAATTAAGGTTTGATGATCAATTTTTTATGATAACATCATAATTAGTTCACCTTGTATTTTACTGCAAAGAAAAGGTCAAGGAACAATCTTCACTTTCTGAATGGATTTCCCATATTGGATTTTCAAAAGTAGATATTGTGTTTGTTTTGTAAATCATATTGTATTTGTTTTTGTTATCTTCTATTTTAATCTCAATTTGTTCAATATTTTGTGTGCAAATCTAATAATATTAAATATTAGTATTAAATACAAGATTATATTATACCAATTATTATTATTATTATTTTAACTTATAAATTTTATTGTAACAAACTACTCTAATAAAATATTGCAAGTAGAAAAACATCATGATTTATCTTATTCTTGGAGTTTGTGTAGAGCTTCTAATAATGAAGGGGAGCTGGATATGACATTATAATGTATAATGAATACTTCAAGCAACCTCACTTTATGTTTCCAACACGAGGTTTGACTGGGGGACTAATGCCATACCATGTGGGTTCATGTTGGGGGATATATATTAAGGAAAATATGACATAATATATTGCGCATATAACAAGGGGTAAAGGATTTTTATATTTGCAGGTTTAAAAGGTGGAGCTCGAAGTTAATGAGAAAATATAAAGGGGTATAAAACATGTTAATGAAAAAATGGATACTTACACTATTTATTGATAGTAGTGGTCTTTAGATTGGGAAAATATATTGGGTTTGTATTGGTAGAGGGTTAAATAATGTGATTCTTAGAGGCATTTTCCAATACATAGTCAAATTAAGGGTATGGTTTCGTATGCAACAAATGCATGTGATATGTGAGAGGTTCATTGAGGGAAGCCCCCATGGTTCCCAAATTCATAATTATGGATGAGGAAAAAACCCAAATTGATTGTTATGGATGAGTAAAAAGATCATTATGGGACATATTCATTTTGGATCCTATCCCATATATTAAACTCAACTCTATATTCAAAAGGATGTGAAGTGACCTTGACTTCATTGAGAAGTCCCATGCACTGCATGTTCTAAGGGTCAAAAACACCAAGGATATTCTTTAGTCAATCTTGATAACCACAAAGAAGAGGGAACATTTAAAGTAAATGACTAAGAGTTCCATTGCACCAATCATGACAACATTTGGTTGTCTCTCAAGGGTCATTGAGTGGCACTTTTCCAAGGCTAGAGGGTCACCTAGTGGAATTTTTCGAAGGCTATATTTCCATACGGCACGATGGTTATTAAATATATATCACTCATTAAACATTTTGGATGTGTCCTAACGCCATGAATGCCCTAGCACCAATGAGGAAATAAAAAAATTGTGATGGAAAAATTTAGGACTGCCATGTGGATCAATCAGAATGGGCATAAAAAAACAGACTGCATCAAAGAGTTCAATCCAACTTGTAACCATGGCGAGAAGAAATGTTAAGGAGAATCTATTAAAAGAAAAGCAAGGATGCTAGTGGCACAGTTGAGGATAGGGTCACATCACCTTAGATGTGAAACTGGCAGGTGGAAGAACCTCAAGGAAATTTGAGAAGAGAGAACATGCATTTTTTATGATAAGGGTGTGGTAGAGATGGAATGACACTTTGTCATGGAGTGTGCATCATATAAGGATATTCACATTCAATATGAAAACAATCTAAAGATTGACAACATGCACCACATATTTGACAAAAATAAGATCAATTAGATTGCTAGCCTTCTAGTCAAGATTCATAGCCAAAGATCCAACATTAAAAAGAATATGAAGACGAAATAAGATTATTATGCTCTGGTCCCCTAGACTACTCAACCTCATGAACATTATTAATATCATTCATTTCATTTCATTTCGTTGCTAGGTGGTTATGGTTGTGTACCTTCCAAATGAACTTAAGGTGACAGTCCATAGTGATGTTACAACAAAGGATAAACACAATACAAGCCATCCATTTGGTTTTAGTGGAAACTACATGTAGATATCGAGCTTGGGACACTACGGAGTTCGGTCTCGTGGATTTTGATTTACTGGAAGGGATTTTGAGGTTTCCTCACCATAAATACTAAAATGAAAGATCTAACATTATTTATGACAGAACTGCTATTTGTGATTTTGTGGAGAATATATGAAATCTATCATATCTTTATAAGCGGCAACAAGAACGTATGTACAGAAGGAATATAATATATAGTCATCCAACGAAACGAAAGCATTTTATATTTTGCATAGCTAAACATGCAACCCACTAAAGCTCATCTTACACGTCTGTTACGTGCTCACTCAATGGTCCCTTAATTTTAACACGTTGTGAACATCCTAAAGGGAAGCTTGGAAAACAAGAGGAAATTGAGAGAAAATGATATCCCTAGTTGGATGATTCAGTTAGGCATTAATGCAATTATAATTTATATAATTGGATGTAGATTCGTTGAGTTGTCTCGTGTTAAGTTTTTATTAAGTTTTAGATTTCAAGATTATGATGAGAGATTCAAGGTGGGAGTAATTTGGAAAGGAAAAAATTATTTTCAGGGCTATTTATATTTTTATTGAACATTAAATAAAAAGTCACGGGGAATTATTTATGCGGAGATTTGGGGGAATAAATTATTTTAAGAGTAATTTGGTTTTTTCCAATATAACATTAGGTTTTAAATTTAAATTTTAAGAGTCGTCCTTGAAAGTAAGAGATGTATGTGATACAATAAACTATTTCAAGGGTAACTCATTTTTCCATTCAAAAATTATTGTTGTGTTTAAATTAAAATTCTCCTTAAAGATTAAAAACACTTATATAATTGTGAAGGTTTCTGTAGTTCTAACTTTAAACTATATTATATATGTAAAATTAATATTTATAATTCATTTTTCTAAAATATATTTCACTAGATCCAACTTATATTATATATAATATATATATAAATAAATATATAAACAAATTATTTTAACAATATTATAATAATTAAAAAAAAACAAATAATAAAGGCCTATAACAAAATGTTTTTAAATAAAATTACAATTTTTTCTAATAGTAAAAATAACTAGTAATACTATCGTTATATATAAAAGTAATAAATTCAAATTATTAGTATAATTATGATAAACGTTCTAAATGTTTTATATGTATATATTTACATTTAATAGATTTAAATAAATTTATAAAATTTTATTATACTATTATTAATTAATTTATTATATATATATATTGTATAATATATATATATAGAGAGAGGATTTTTATATATTAAAAAATTTTGTACTACAAAGTCCAATTTTTTATATATTTTAATTTTCTTTGCAAATTTGGAATTGAGCATGGAGGCTCAATCCAAAACCTCAAGCAAGTTTTCCATGACAAAAAAATCAGCTTCTTTCTAACTAATTTTTTTCCAAGGCACCCACAATATCCAGATACATTTACATTCCAATATTCATTATTTTTGTTTTGATTTAGTCTCGTTTTTCTTAGAGATATACTTTTCTCCTTTATTCCAAACTTGATTCCAACCTATCTTTTCTACAGATTTTGAGAGGCCATTTTTCATCAAGTGCAAGTTTTTGTTCTCGAAGTCTTCCTCATCACTTGATCTACCCAAGAAGTTTTTTTTCTAGCATTATTCTTTCTGATTTATAGAGGGGATTTGTTTTCCACGAGGGTTTGCTTCCTTTCCACTTTTGTTGATATCAAAGAATATCCATTGGCATGTGATTTTTCTTGATTGAATTTTGTTGCCTTTGATGAATTTTATTTGGTAGTATTGGTTTTAGTTTATCTTTTGGTTCTTTTTTATTCTTAGACTCTTCCTCTTTGTATACCATATAGTGCTTGCCCTTATCTCCTTCCCACTAATTAGACCTTTGGTATTTTGTCCGATCTTCATTGCTTTTATGCTTGGGAAAGTTTTTAATTACATGCCCCATTTCATATCACATTGTACATCGAAATGAAACATTTTCATAGTTGCATTTTTAGACATAGACATTCTTTGGGGCCTTCAAATTTATCTTAGTGGGAAAGCACTTAATGAAGTCCATATCCACACAAATTCAAACATATGCAGTTTTATAATATTTTTTTATATTTGTGTTGCAGCAACAAAACTTTGTGAGGGCCCAATAGAGGATAATAATTGGAGATTCTAAAGATGCAAGGGTGGGTTCAAAAGCCTTCCCCAAACTAAAGTTGTGGAGATTGATGTCATTATTATATCAAAGGTGGTAGACTATAACTGCATAAAGAGATTGACACTACCCCATAACCATGACTCGAATTCGCATGGCCTTCTTTTCCTCAATATTGTCAAAAACAATAGCAAAAAAATACAAAGTCATGGGTACATACTAAGATCATCCATTAAATAGGGTTTCCATGTCTTAGAAATTTATTTATGAAAATCAATGAGCCACGACAAAATTCCACTAAACTTAAAAATGAAACCTTGCTATGAAGAAAACTTCTTACATCTGAATGCTTCCTCATCCAAGGGAACATTGAGACAATGAACTTCTCAAAGTACTAGGAAGCCAGTCTTAATTTTAGAATCGAACTTTATGAAACTAAAGAAGAGCTTACTTGCCCAACAACCATTTATACAAAGATTCGTCATTGATCAGATTCTTGCAGATATTCGCAAAGAAATCTGTACAATCTAAGCATAGATCAACTGACTAAGACAAAACTCTAACCATCACAAGTCATTTTAAAGTTCCACCCATCTCTTATTGTATTTAAAAATGGACAATTTTATAAAAAATATTCATTTTACACCTCATTAATTATTTTATTTAATTAATATTATTGGTTTTAATTTATTAAATGTAATTATTTCTTTTATTTATTGTATTATATTCTTTATATTAAAATTTTGATAATTCTTTAATAATATATAATTAAGAAATGATCAAAATATCTAATTCAAATATGAATATTATTACATCATTTTCATTTATAAAATTATATAATTTTCATTTATAAAAATTACAAAATTAAATTAACTATTTTCCTTTTATAATCAATGAATTTGGGAATGAGTTGTTGAAAATGAATGAGCACGAGAAGAACTATCCCATGCATAATCTTCAGTTGGAAACAATTATGCATGTAGTGAATATGTGGAGACACTATCTTCTAGGTAGGAGGTTCACATTGATGATTGATCACAGTGGTTTGAGGTATCTATTTGACCAACCAAATCTAAATGGTAGGCAAGCTCAATGGTTGGCCACAATCAACAAGTTCAACTTTGAGATCAAATACATCAAAGACATGGAGAAGGGAGTGGCATCTTCTCTTAGCATGCAGGTATAGGTGAATCAGTTAGCAACTATGAGCTCTTATGGGACATATTTACAAGACAAGATCTTGCTGGCAGGACAATAGGATGTCAGATGTATGGAGATTGTGCACAGGTTGCAGCAAAGTAATGGTACATGTACAAGTTCAGGTGATGATACATGTACAGGTATATGCATAGGTGATGGTATAGGTATAGGTACAAGTGATGGCACAGGTATCGATAGAGGCATAGGTGATGGTACAAGTACATGTATACATACATGTAGTGGCATAGGTATAAGTGCAAGTGCATAGGACTTGGACTACTGTCTTACAGTAGATGGATTGGTCAGGTTCTGAGACAAGATATCTGTTCTAGATGACAGTGATCTCAAGAAGGTGATCATGAGGGAGTTTCATGCGAAATCATATTTAGGTCACTCAGGTTACTAGAATACACTGACAATAGTGAAGATATCTTACTATTGGTTGAATTTGAAGAAGGATGTAGCTGAGTTTGTGATTAGATGTTTTGATTGTCAACGAGTGAAAGCAGAGTGTAAACATCGAGGTGGACTGTTACAACCAATCGCAATGAAAGAATGGAAATGTGGGGGCATTTCTATTGAATTCATCACAGGGTTGTTAAAGATGGTGAAGAAGCATGATTCCATCATGGTCATTGTGGACATGTTAACAAAAGTTACACACTTCATTCCGGTGAAGTCTACACTCTCAACTGGTGATGTGGAACAGGTATTCATCAAATATGTGGTTAGACTACACAATGTTCCAAGGATGATTGTATCAGGTAGGGATGTGAATTTCACTTCCAAGTTTAGGAAGGAGTTATTTACAGGCTTGGGCACAGAGTTGGCCTTTAGCATAACTTATCATTCGCAAATAGATGGACAGATAAAGAGGGTCAACATGATATTAGAGGATATGTTGGGGATGTATGTGATGCATCAACAACGGAAGTGGGAAGAGTATCTCCCCTTGGTAGAGTTCACATACAACAACGGTTATCAGGAGTCATTGAGGATGAGTCCTTTTGAGGCATTGTATGGGTGGAGTTGTAACACTCCTATTAGTTGGAGTGATCCAGTTAGCAGGGTATTGATTGGATTGAATATGTTGGTAGACATGGAACAAAAAATGTAGGTAATTAAGAAGAATATAAAGGCAACAACAAGATAGGTAGAAGAGTTATGCTAATAGGAACAGGTTGTTCAAGGAGTTCTAGGTTGGGAATAGGTGTAATTGTGCATCAAACTGAAAAATAGCTCCTTGTAGATTGGCTCATGTGCCAACCTGGCACCACTATTTTTTGGACCCTTCAACATTATTAAGAGGATTGGGCCAGTACCCTATCGACTTGCATTGCCTCTGATAGTGAAATTCCATGATGTTTTCCATGTCTCAATGCTTAAGAAGTATGTTAAATATGTTGATCATGTAATTGACTGGTTTGTATTACAGGTGGAACCAGATGGAGATTTCTAGCCAGAGCCTCAGTGTATATTGCAGAAACAATGTGCTCATGATCCATAATTGGGCAGTCTAGCAACTTAAAGTGCAACGGAAGCACTTTGGGCCTGATGAAGTGACATGGGAGATGATAGATTAGATGCAGGCTATGTATCCTTCCTTGTTTTTTGGTTGAGGCAAAGAAGCTTGATATGGTGGTTTGGTATTTGCTTATGGTGGTTTGGTAGTTGCTTTATGGTGGTTTGGTATTTTCTTTGGTGGTTGATATATGCTTTATGATGGTTTGATATATGCTATATGATTTTTTGATATATGCTTAGACATGGTGTTTAGTAAATGTTTTAATATATGCTTTGGTATATGATTCGACATATGTTTTGGTATCTATATTTTGATGATGTTGTTATATGTACACCCGTGTATGGATGTAAATACCGTAACGAGCTATGTTATAAAGCTCCACCATGAGGTATGGGTTTCATGTTATTATACTATCATGTGGTTATGTTATCATGATGTTATGATGTTATATGAGTTGGCACTCAATAGGATGATCATTGTAAACAATGTAATGAGTTGCGTTATAAAGCTCCACTATGCGGTATGTTGTCATGATGTTTTTCTCTTGAGTAGATCTTTCATTGTAAATACTGCATCGAACTATGTTACAAAGATCCATGAGCAGTATGTATTCTTTCAACACATCACTGAGGTATATGTGTGATTGAACACCAAGGATGGTGTCCCCCAAGGGGGAGGGTTCTATAACAACCCTAGTGAAAATTCCATGCAATAAAAGATAAGAATAATAACCACAATGATGGGACACTTATTCTAGGCTAAGTATTGGGCAAGACATCCTAGGGGGTGTTCATTTGGTTGTTTATGGCTAAGGAAATTGGAAAAGGAAATGGCTAAGGCATTGAAAGGCAAAAAGGCATTTTTGGCACATTTATTTATGAAAACAATCGAAATTAGGAGAAAAAGGAGGTGAAAAGTCACAGGTTGCATGTGAGGAGGAAAATGAAGGAAAATAATGGAAAATGAAAATAATAGAGGCCTCATCCATAAAACAGCTTCTGAGGATCAGTTGGTAACCTTTTGTCAGTCCAGTGTTGGAGATATTTCTCATTATTCTCTCTCTCATAATCTTGGGGACTTAGATTTTTCTTGGAGCACTCTTTGTGGTTGTGGCATACTTGGATTTTGGAACAAGAAGGCAAAGGAAAAGAAGGAAGGCATAAGGAGGCATTAGGATCAACAACTACATTAGATTTTCTTGTAGGTAACAAGTTTCATGTATGTTTCCTTCACTAGCTTTGGCATGCATGGCACATGCATGTGGTTTCTTGGTTGTGATTTGTCATTAGCATGGAGGATTGCTTAGATTGACAGTGGATTTCCTAGCCTTTCGATTTCCATGATAGCCATGGTGATTATGGGA
Organism: Pinus taeda; assembly: GCA_000404065.3. NCBI lineage: Eukaryota > Viridiplantae > Streptophyta > Pinopsida > Pinales > Pinaceae > Pinus > Pinus taeda. Next base: position 12,900 of record APFE031056474.1, on the reverse strand, counting down.
TTATTTTCATTATTTATTTTTGGTTGTTTCTCATGTTTCCTTAGCATGGGTTGAGTTATTAGTTCCTGGAAGCCCTTGTTGGAAAGACACTATGGAAGCCCTGTAACAGCTTGGGTTGAGTTAATAGTCCTAGAAGCCTTAGTTTAACAAATTCTCTGGAAGCCCTTGGTGGGTTGAGTTACTAGTCTTGGAAGGCTTGGTTGGACAAATGTTCTGGAAGCCTGAACAAAATTGTGGGTTGAGTTACTAGTCCTGGAATTCTTGGTTGGAACAAATGCTTTGGAAGCCCTAGAAGGCTTGGAAGGAGACCAATATGATGATGGTTTTTTGATGTCCGACTGTGAGGTGGAATCACTATTTGATGGGCTGAGGTGGATGGACTCTGGAAGCCGTGGATGAGTTTTGATTGACATGTTCTATGAGATCCCACATTCAATCTTGGAATAGGGCATGGGGGTGAATGACTGAAGAGAGATTTGGCTTAGCCATTCTATGGTTAGGTGGAATGTGGAAGTCGCATCCCAAGTTTGGATTTTGCATCATTAATGAATGGTCTATATGACTGTACTTTCATGAGTATTTTCTGCTGCTATTATGTTGGTTATGTATGTGTTTTATGACAATAGCCATGTGTGGCTCTTGTCACATTTTTACTTATAATTGAATGATCAATTTATCTATGAGCTAATGTATGGAATGGAAGTTGATGCATTGAGGAATCAATGGTTCTTAGCAACTCTCAGCTAAGTATGGGACCGCTATGCTTAGAAATGTGAATTACACCTATGGACTACACATTTGCAATATGTTTGACGAAATTCTTATCATGGCTAGTAGTGTTCCAGTCAAGATCTTTAACAATATTTGATTCAGTACTATCATTTCCATGTTATCTTACTGATTTGAAGTGATGGATCAATTTTGGGTAGTGACTCGGGCTTTGACCTTGAAAAAGTGGCTTAAATCCCAGGGTAGCTGGCACAACACTGACAATTCTAGTCCATAGTCGTTGGAAAGCAGGCCTATGAGAGTGCCTTTAGGTTGTTGGTCGCTCCCTTTCCCATAGCATGATAGTGGCTATGCCCCAAGTGATCCAAACTTAAACAGGAACAAAAGAATTTACAGATATAATCATAAAAACAGAGATGGAACATAAAAATACTTCATTTCATTAATAGAAAAATACTGGACTATACTTACAAATAGAGTGGAAATAAGATAGCTTGGGTGATGGTAGCTTATCTCTAAGAAGAGATGTGGTGACTACATGCCTTTGAAATGAGTTACAATGAGGCTCAAGGGCCTTTTTATTATTTAACAATAAGAGAAATCCCTAAACAACCAAAATCCTAACCCAAGGAGATGTAACACCAAAAGTTTATGGGCCCTGATGGGGATAGTTAGGAAACCAACTTCCCGAGGTTGTAACTTTGTCATATTATCTTGATTTGATGCGTATGATACCTATTTAGAAATATCTCTCCAAGGAATATAACTTTTGATGTGATTTCTATAGTAATAACTAAAGAAATGTCTCCAAAAAACATTGTTTAGGGCCTCAAAACGGCTCTAGAAGTTCAGGACCTGAAAAAATGCCAAAAATAGTAAATTGTGCTACAATTAAGGAAATAAATGAAACTGAATGGCGGGTCTAGTTAGAATAGTTGGGTGGCCACCAATATCCACTTGGATCATTCCTCCCCCATTAGGAAGCAATGGTCCCCATTATGTGAAAAGCCTCCACGAGGTGAGGACATTTCTATTGAACCTAGTCCCTGGTAAACCACTTTCCACGGTGAAGGAGTTGGCCTACTTTGACAACTCAATATAGGTGTATACTCTTCTACTGGGTTTTATTGATTTGCACGTCCATGATCTGATAAGTTGTGGCCTGTTCCATGCAGTCCGGGTTGAGCTCTGCTGGTGCGAGCTATTCTACAATATCAAATGTGTCCAACAATGTTGGAAAGTATGACTGAAGGCAATTTACATTGAACAATGGGTGTAGATCAAGGAATGGTGGGATACTGAGCTTGAAGGCATTATCATTAATAACGTTGGTGATGGTGTATGGCCCATGTCAAAGCAGCCGAAGCTTGCAGTGGGGTCCAACAAGGCGCTCCTTCTCCAAATGTAGCCAAACTTTGTTGCCCACTTGGAAGCTGTGTGGCACTCAATGCTAATCATGGCGCTACTTGTAGTTAGCATTGGCTCTATCCAATATATCATGGATCTATTGGCGGATGTGTCGAATGCACTTAATGAAGTTATTAGTTGTTTTAGCTTCGGACTACACATGAGCTGAATCTACCTGAGTGGATGCAAATGGTATGGCCACATCAATGAGGCATAATGTCTGAAATCCTAGCCCTACCTGAAAGGGGATGTGGCCTGTTGAGTTGTGGAGAGCTATGTTGTAGCTGTGTTGGGCGTAGGGGAGACTTTCATCCCATCTGCGTGGATGCTTCAATTTGTACATGCGCAAAATGTGTACGATCATCCTATTGACAACCTCTATTTGGCCACCAGTTTGGGGATGGAAAGTCGTGGACTTAGTAAGTTTTGTATTGAGCATTGACTAGAGACTTAACCAAAATGCACTCAGGAATCTGTTGTCCCGATATGAGATAATGGACTGTGGAAGCCCAAAGTGTACATACACTCGCTCAAAGAAGAGCTTAGCAGTGGTCTTTGTTTTAATACTCTTCTTATAGGCCACCATGATGGCCATCTTAGGTAATTTGTCGATGACCAGGAAAATGCAATCATTGTCATGCTTAGTAGAAGTAAGGCTTGACATATAATCCATGGAGATAGATTCCCAAGGCAAACTAGGAGTAGGTAGAGGAGTAAACATGCCTTGTTTCTTAATGGTTGGTTTGGCAATGGCACAAGCAGTGCAGCATCTAATGTACTTACATTAGGGGATTTTTGAGGTCTAAAATGGGCCTCCTAAGAAAATGTACAACCAAAATAAACTTTATAAGAACCAATGGGATTCAAGATGATGATGTCAACCATGGGAGATGATTCACCATTTTTGGAGTAAAAGAGTACAAAGATTAAAAAATAATAAAAGAATAAAACTAATTTTTCAACATGTATTTTCAACTTATCTCCATAAATTTTTACTCAAATTTCAAGCAATAGTACTCATTGGATGAAAAATTTAATTCCTCATCCAAGGAGTACCCATGTTACATACTTTCGATGGACACTACTACATGGAAGATGAGAAATACATGAAAAAATGTGATTGCAATCACATTTTTCATGTATTTCTCATTTTTCGTGTAGTAGGGTCCATTGAAAGTATGCAACATGGGTAATCCTTGGATGAGGAATCAAATTATTCATCCAACGAGTGTTTCAACTTGAAATTTTAGTAAACCCATATGGAGATAATTTGAAAATATGAGTTGAAAAAATAGTTTTATCTTTTTCCCTTTAAAATTTGATGATGTAATATAATATTATTTTATTATTTGCACTATTATTTTATATTTTTCTTAGGAGGCCCATTTTAGACCTCAAAAATCCCCTAGTTTTCAACATCCTAATGAAGTTTCAGCCAATAAAAATACTTCTGCAATACCACCACTATTTTCTCTACTTCGAAATGTCCAGTGACCCAACAATAGTGCGTCTCCCAAGTGACATAGCAGTGCATCCTGAAGGTAAAAATTTGGAACTTGCTTCGCTTCCAGGAGTGTCTGGTATATGTTTCTGAATTCTAGATTTCTCTTATAAAGATGTGGCCACCTTGATGTCTTGTGCCCATAGGAGTTGAGCATAGTGATTAGTGCCATGACCGAATGTTGGCTGAGGCAATCAATGACATTATTACTGCTACCCTTCTTATATTTAATGTTCAAATGGAGCTGTTACAGATAGGTGGACCATTTCTGAGGGTGTTCATTCTGCAAATTCCCTTGTGTTTTTATGAACTAAGCCAGTGGTCTATGTGGATGATCGTTTCCTTTTGCAGAATGTAATTCTTCCATTGACGGCAGACCTGCACAATGGAATACATTTATTTATCATAAGTGGGGTACTTTTAGACTATGTCTAAAAGTGTCTCACTGTGGTAAGCCACTGGATGCCCACGTTGAGTAAGAACCACACCAATAGCATAGTCAGAGGCATCTTTCTCAATCTCAAATGGTTGTTATATGTTTAGTAGTGTGAGCACTGGTGTAGAATAGAAGCGATTCTTCAACTCGGAGAATGCTCATTGTTGGATTTTCAACAAAAAGAATTTTTCTTTCACTCTGCCCTTAGTGACTTGACTTAAAGGCTAAGTGATATGAGAGAACCCCAACACAAACCTACGGTAGAAATTGGCAAGACTCAAAAATCTATGGAGCTCTATTAGAGTAGTTGGGGCTGGCCAATCCTGAATGACTTGTATCTTGGATGGGCCCAAATGTACACCTTTCTCATCAATGATGTACACTAGATATTGAACCTGGGTTAGGCCAAAGGTGCATTTCTCCATGTTAGCACACAACTTGTGTTTTTGAAAGGCTTGAAGGACATGTCAAATATGGTGAAGGTGATCTTCCCAACTCTGGCAGAAGATAAAGATATCATCTAAATACACCACCATGAATGCATTGGTTAAGGGTCACAAGATGTTGTCCATTAGTCTCATGAAGGTTGCAGGGGAATTCGTTAATCTGAATGGCATGACCAACCATTTGAAAAGGCCCTCCTTGATTTTGAATGAAGTCTTCCACACATCAGAGGGTTCGATAGGAACTTGGTGATAACCTGAATTCAAGTCAATCTTGCTAAAATATTTGGTCCCCTTGAGCTGGTCCAAAAGCTCATCAGTCCACAGGATTAGGTAATTATTCTAGACAATGATCTTGTTCAGTACCTGATAGTCAATAAAGAGCCTGTAGGTCCCATCCTTCTTTTGTACCAATATAATTGGACTCCCACATGGTGATGAGCTTGGATTGATGTGCCCTTTCTGCAGTTGTTCTTGAATCTGCATCTTGATCTCATCGTTCTCTAGAATAGAGCGTCGATAGATTGGTCCATTGGGAAGCAACATGTTCGAGGTCAAATCGATGGAGTGCTTGACCTAATAGTGCAGAGGTACCCTTGTGGGTGAGGCAAAAATATCCCTGTACTCCTCCATGACCTTGTCCATCTACTATTGCTATACAAAGGAGCCCTACCTAGAAGCCGTCGCCACAACCTTCTTCTTGCGTTGGGGCAAAATCATAAGGAAAACAAATTTCCTATTATGGGAAATGATTTTATTGCATTGCTTTGTAGTGATCAAAGAGATGGCGGTAGGCGAGGCTACCTTTGGTATCTTGTACAACTTATTAGCCAAAGTAATAATCACAGAGCAAGGTCTAGACTCATATAAAACATGTCGCTTCCATAATTATGGTTGTCCTAATAATACATCAGAAACTTCAAGAGGAGTAATGTCACATAGTACCTTATCCACGAAGGGGTTGATGTTGTACATAAGGCAACATTTCTAGCTGACGCGAAGATCTCGTCCTTTGTGAAGCCACCCGATGGTGTACAGATGTGGATGTGCTATAGTCTTTAGGCCCAACTACTTTAGGACTTCTACTAAAATGAGGTTCTTATGGCTCCCGCTGTCGACAATCAACTACAACGAAGAATCCTTCACCCACATCTGTAAGTGGAAGAGGTGTTCCCCCTCCTCTAGATCTTTAGGCTCAATTTTATGGATCTTTGTGGTGGCCACAGTGGCACTGGGCTCCAAATCAATGATCTGCTTCCCTTTGTTAGTACCCTTATCAGGTTTAGACTCAAAGCTAAAACCTGTGTTTGATTCGGAAGCCTTCAGCTCGACCACCAGTGGTTGCTTGGTCTGACACTAAATTTTATTATGAATGGAACTCTTATGGAACTCACACCATTTTCTCGTATCCTTCTTCATCTTTATGGTGTTGTTATTTTCTTCTCTTGTCATGGGTAGCCCCACCTTGCCTTGGTCCCTTGTTCCATGGTTTGGGGGGCTTTTCCCTGCTTTGTATTCATAGATCGAAAGTCCTGCTTCTTCTGTCTAAACTTATGCTCAATATTTACATTGTATCGATATGCCGTGCCGAGTAAGGAAATGTCCAACAACTCCATCTCATCTTGGATGTACTTGTGTAGACATCCATAGTACTTGAGCACCAAATGTTGCTCACTATCCTTGATACCTAGCTTCATGCGAAGGGTATGGAAAGTATTTGTGAACTCTGGCACATCTTGGTCCTTTCCTTGTTGTAGCATGGTCCACTTTATGTATTTATCTTCATAGCTCCTGAAAGGGTAATATTGTTCCTTAATGGCATCTTAGAAAGAATTCCAAGTGGGTGCAGTGGAAAAGAATCATGGTTCACTCTTGTCCTTTTGTTCACGATAGGTTTCCCTCTAGTCCTTGACATGTGGGGCGACTTTGAGAAGTGGAAACACAATCTTTTCCTACTTGGAAAAGTCATGAACTAAAAAATATCCTTCCAATAAATATAACCATTTATCTATGGTGTCTACATCTATCAGGCCTTTGAATATGGGAATATCGAAGTTAACTTGTATCTTAAGAGGAGTGCTGCCTCCAAAGTGGTTGTTAGATGAATATCCATCGTCTATGGGTAGCTGTCAAAGGATCTGGGCAAAGTTATCCATCATCGTGTCCCTCTGTTGCTTGAGTGCTTCGTCGAGCAACATTTTGAAAAGATATCCTACCCCCTCATGTTTATTTTCTTCTACCATGGGAGGTCATAAAGTTTTGTAAGGCTAATCCTATAATGGCTCAACTAGATTGAGCCCTAACTCCTTATACCCTGTTCTCGTTGGGGAAATGCAAAGAAAAATAGAGAATGAGTAGACCACTTTGATACCACTAATCTGAACTTAAACATGAATGCAAAAAATTACATATATAATCATAAATACAGAGATGCAACATAAAAACACTTCATTTCATTAATAGAAAAATATTGAACTATGCTTACAAACATAATGGAAATAAGATAGCTCAGACGATGGTAGCTTATCTCTGAGAAGATATGTGGTGGCTACATGCCTCTAAACTGAGTTACAATGAGGCTCAAGGGCCTTTTTATTATTGAACAATAAAAGAAAACCCTAAAAAATAAAAACCCTAACCTGAGGAGATGTAACATCAAGAGTTTATGGGCCCTGTTGGGGTTAGTTAGGCACCCAAATTCCCAGGGTCATAACTTGGTCATATTATCTCCATTTTACACGTATGATACCTTATTAGAATTATCTCTCAGAGGAATACAATAGCTATCATAGGTAAACAAGCAAATTTTCCAAAAAATGTCATTTAGGGCCTTAAAACGGCTCCAGAAGTTTAGGACAAAAAAAATGCCAAAATTAGTAAATTGTGCTACAATTAGGGAAGTAGATGAAACTGATTGGGGGGGTCTAGGTGGAATAGGTCAGTGGCCACCAATATCCACCTAGATAACCAAGAGACCTAAAACAACAATGGGACTCAGGAAGAAGTTGCCTGAGTGGCTGACTTGTCCTCTAAGGGTTCTGTTGATGATGTTGGATGTCTATATGGTGTGTTTCCATCGGTTCCAATTCCTTAATGTGACTTAGGAGGTCAAGTCATATAATAGTGGCCTCTCGTCACATGTTTACCCCGGCTGGCCAGTTTCTTGGGTAGATGTGGGAGGAGGGTGTTACACAACTATTTCACTATGAGCATGTTTTAGGTGATAACATTGCTAAAATCTCTATAGTTGATATACATTTACCAAGTCCCATCCTTCTTGGGTACTACTCCAAAAACTTCTACAACTATTTCTTGACTTTGTTTTCTTCCAAAGTAATCTGTTTATACAACCCAATATTTTGTAATTGGGAGTTAGGAAACAAGTGTATCTCATGCTCCACTACCCTCTTAGGTGGTAACATTTTAGGCTCTTGGAAAAGTCCTCTATACACCTACAACAAGTCCAATCATTGGTTTTTCTCTTTTATACATCCCTCTATGAATGTATTTACTCTTACCGAATCATCACATAGTTGATTCTCTCTTAATAAAAGAAATATATACTTCTTACCAAAGGTAATCAAAATTTAGTTGTTGTTTTCATTTACTAAAGAGCTATTTGGATTACCTTTGTGTCTATGTAGATGATGCAAGATTTCCCATCCTTAATCAATAAATACTAGTTTTCTCTCCTCATGAGGATCTCATCTGTCATATAGATGTAGGGGCTTTCAAACACTATAAAATTCATTTTAAGGGTTACTACATCTATCTCCACTTCGTCAATCGAATCTAAAATCCTACACTATTTTGTGACTTTACAAACTACATCTTTGTTTATCCATCCCAATGGATAGGGGCTAGGATGATCACGAACTTCCAACCCAAAGTTGTTGACTAGATCAATTTCTACCGGTCTAGATCCATTTTAACTCCAAATATACCAAGTATGAGAGGGTTCAAATATCTTTAAATGCAAACTTATTTTAAAGTGAAAAGAGATTGTATCCCTCTGAGTGCTTGGTAGATTCAGAGATAAAATTGATCTACGCTAGTTTTAAATTAAAATAAAAGTTAATTTGAAAAAATATAAAAAAATATCTTAATTTAACTTCTCCTATTGCAATTTTAATTTTATAAAATTTAAGTTTAAATTTAAAATTTTAATTGAAACTAAATCCCATATTACAAATAAATTTAAAAAATGAAAATTTCTAAAGAATAAATTCAATGCAAGGAAATGAAAATGTTTCTAGATATGATTTTGGAATATACATTTGTCATTATTATGATTTTTATTTATCACACCTTTTCAATGTATAAAGTTATTTTCAAAGTTTTCATCGACACACACACACACCTGCTAATGGATTTAATCCATTATTTTACTATGAATTAATGATATTTCAAAACAAAAAAAAAAAAGTTATTTTATATTCCTTAAATTTTATTTCGCATGATATATATATTATATGCAAAATTAAACTCTAAAAATAACCAATTTTCATTTTCTTTTCAACAATATATTCATGAGATACTATGATGGACATATCGATGAACACACATCAAAGTAAAGTTCATGCTTCATATTACATAAAAAAATGTTAAACTATATCAAAACAAACTTTATGCTTCACCTTACTCAAACAAAGTTTAATTATATGAAAGAAAATTTTATTCTTCATTAGCAGAGTCTGAAATTCGCCAATGTGACAGGGTGATTGTTCTAAATCTGATGGAATTTTATGCATTTAACTAGGTTACATTAAAAAAGAATATCATGGATTGTCAAAATCTGTAACCAAAAAATTGCCAATCATAAATTGATTAATTTACCTTAACTTTATTATTATTATTATATTTTTTATAGAACTTTACTGAGTCAAAATGTTTAACAGGACAGGGCAAGACAAGACATTACAACATCTTTTCCATCCTAGGTTGGAAAGCACCTCTCGACGTGATAAGTTTGGTTTGTATGTTAGAATCAAATAAAACAGATACCTTCGTATTTTTGACCTAGATTTGAATATGGAAGATTTTTTTCATCTCCTTCTCTTCCTTGTGTTGAAAGCTACTTAGATTCACCTCCTTTGGAACTAAGGGAAAATAGTATTCTCATCCATAGTCAAGTTTGTTTTTTCCAGGTTGCTTGAATATGTGGCTATCAAGTTCTTCTTCTCGGTGCCGTTCTTACAATTCTTCGGATTCAACTCTAGATGTAGCTTACAACACTTACATTTTGTGTTACAATGGTTTCAACGATTGTTTGGATCCTTGCAATGATATTGCAATGGTTGTTTGGATACTTGCACTAATATGAAATAGCGATGACTTTCTTGTCTTCTCCTTTCCACTTCTTCTTCCCCTCCTTGGAAGAATCTTGGTGGTATTTCTATATAGAACCATTTGGTTTCCCTTTCTTATAGTCTATGTTCTCTAGGTATTTTTCTTACACACATGAATCATCAATTGTACTTGGTTTGAAGAGCATCACTCACTTTCAAAAATCACTGTTTAGATCCCTCATATACATAAAGAGTACATTTGGTTTCTTAGGAAAGATACCCAATATGACTACCATCTTGCTAAACTTGGTGGTGTAGTTTTACATCCCTTTTCCTTGTCTTTGTCCGAAGTGATGCTAATGGATTTACTAGTCCTGTATATAACCAATAGGGTAGAATTGAGACTTGATGAGGGCTTTCAACACCTCACACATAGTTATTAGTGGATCACCCTCTAGCTTAAGTGTCTCCATGTGGCTTTCCCACTAGCTTAGTGCATGACCCGCCAATGTCAATCAGACAAATGGCAAATTTTCTCTTCATTTATATTATGCATGCTAAAATACACTTCTAGCTATTGCAACCATTGAATCAAATTAATAACAATGTTATCACTTTTATAGGGATTAATTCCACTTTGACTTCCATTTTAAATAACATTTGTGAGGAAGTGATGGCATTTGAACTTGGTTTCTATTTATTTAGATTCTTTTCAATTCCTTTTTAGGTATTCAATATATCTTGGTTTCTCATCCAATCCAGCTTTTGAGTTTAATCCACCACCCTCCTCAAAACATTTAAACTTGTTTACTAAATCCACTGTGAGGATGGCCATGTTGTAAGAGATATCAATGAATTTCTATTCCATCCTTGCAAATCTCTCTTCTACCACATCTTGACGGTTGTTACAAATAAAATCATCCACCATGGATAGGGTTTTGCAACTTCCTTCTTATGCCAATTCCTAGATCTACAACTTTCCACAAATACTCCAAAGAAAACTCCTTAGTCATGGATATTTCGTTGGAAATTTTTGTAATAATTGATCTCATATTATGTTAAAATGATTTATTGTACAAGTTTATTTCCTTGAATCTTTAATTTATTAACATTAGCTTGTTGCTTAAATTTATCAAAATAATTGAATTATGAAAATGAAAGAAGAAGCAAATGAAAACATCACCAACACAAATTAATAAAAATTGTATCCTTGGAAACCCATTATGGGAAAAAACCCAACTAGAAGGTTGAGCTTCTACTCTACTACATTTTATTTAGCTAAGAAAATGAAAATTCAAAGAAAGGGACACTCACTGTGGAGTTTCCTTTCACACTATGGATTGAATAACTACTAAGGAATCTTCTTTCTCCTTTATTATGCCCTAAAATCTGACTCCTAGATGCTCTTATATTTTATGGAACAAGTACACTGCTAAAGAATGGAATCCCCTGCTCTTCCTAGTGGCCCAAAATTTTACATTGCTTGGTAGTGTCTGGGTTTAGTATTTTAACATGCCTTACCCTAAATTAGTGTTAAGTTTTGGTCCTTCTAGAATAATATTGAAAATCCACACATGGATAGCCCCACATTTGCGGGTAAAAGGGGTTGAAGTAGCGTCCACTTTATCTATGGAGGTTAACAAGGTAGGTGAACATGTGAGGGGTATAACTCCCTCATACGAGCTTTAATTAAGGCAATTTTTACATTGTTGGAAGGATCTCGATGCGTAGAATAAAACAAAGTGTTGGGAGCTAAGAACAAATTTTTTTTGACCCCAAAAGTGTTATTTGATGCCTTAAAAGGCCTATGCAAGCTTTTAGGCCCTGAATTTCCAAACTGAGACTGGCCACTAAAATTGGTTTTGTAAAACAATCCTTGCAATTTTTCCTCCTAGAAAATATTAAGGTAAATATAGATTGCATAATATGAATAATATGCATCTTTAATCCAAATAAATGTTATTATCTAAAATATATGCAATTTGAGTCCATAAATAATGATTATTATGAATGCTTTGACCTTTTAAAAACAAATTATATTGAGGCACATGGCTCATTGACTATTCAATTTTATTTTGAGTTTCCTTTAGTGCGACTTTTTGGAAGCTTTTCTGGTCTAATTTCTCTAAAATCCAACAAGAATTTATTGAAATCACAAGCTTGATGGGTAACCTCTGTACAATCGAAGTGCCCTAGGGATTTTTTAGGGTGCTGAATCCATATATACAGTCAAAAACTAGTTTAAATAACACAATCAAGATTTCGCCTCAAATTTTTCTGTCAAATTCCAACACCAAAAAGTCTGAAAAGTCGCACTCAAGACAACTCCATTTTATTTTAAGTTACCTTTCAATCTCCTTAGACATCACTTGTACTTTATAGAAGATTATCTATATTTGAGAAGGAATAAGTACACAAATTGTATAGATGTGGTAAGTTCTAACAATGATTATTAGAGAGGTTGTTAATTTTGAAGTTTATGTTACTCTTGTCATTTATTTGAGTGCACTCATCATTCTTGTGAAGTAGGAAGGAAATTTAATCATCTGGTGATATTGATATCTATTTATTGTTTTGTGGTTGTTGATTGTAGGGGAGATGTTGTAGTGGTTGTAAATGAGTGTAAAAATTTAAATATAAACTTAACTGAAAAAAAAAGAAGTAAAAAGTAATAAATTGATTCGATTCAACTTATTATATTGTAATTTTATTTACTATAAAATTACAACAATTTTTTATTAATAAAATTATATGTTATGAAATTAACATAAAATTTTAAATAATATGGAATCCAATAAATTTAAATAATAATTATTCATATTTTGGTTAAATATAATTTCAAACATATAATTATTTAATATATTAAAAAATTATTTAATAACTATAATAAAAAATACCATCCTGAGCCATTTAACTTCGGATTTACCAAGCACGGAGAGGGATCAAATCTCTTGAGATGAAAACCTATTTTAAAGTGAAAAGAGATTTGTTCCCTGCTGACTTGGTAGATCTAGTGTTAAAAAGGATCTTCACTAATTTTAAATTAAACTATATCTATAAATTTAAATAAAAGTTAATTTGAAAATGTATAAAAAA
>APFE031056471.1:0-18618 GCA_000404065.3 Pinus taeda | reverse complement strand
ACTACACTGCAGGTTCTAGCAATGGCCTTCTCCAATTGTTCCTATTGCTGCCTTAATTCCTCCCTTTCCTTGGCCACTTGCTTCAACTCCTGTTGTATTTCTTCTTTCTTTGACTGTGCCTTTTCTTCCAATAGCATGATATGCTTCTCTTATTCATGCATCTCCGCAGTGATTCCTTAATGAAATTCATGTGGAATTTGAAGAAGTAATGTGGTGACATTCAGCTGGACACTCCACTACATCTTGGGTCACTTTATATCTACTACTACTTCAAAAGTCAACGCCCCAACTAGCACATGTAACCTCCACATCCTGAAACTTGTTTCTAATCTTTTCTCTTCTTGCGATGACTAGACTATCTATTTTGGTTGCTTCACTTCTTGTGGCAACACCTTCAGCTTTGCAATGCTCTACTCCACCTCAGCCAAGATCGCTTTGCAACGATCATCAATCTTATCTCAGGTCTCTATGTTAATCCCTTATTTTTTCTTTGTTATCCCATCAATATGCCCATTAGTGAGGACAAGTGGCACTGCACCCTTACTATTATCTACCTTCTACTTCTTTCTTCGCTATATATTTATCACAAAGGGTGAACCTTCTCATACTTCTACATCGTTGCAGTGTTCTTCGTGTTCCTTCCTTGCTCCTTTTGTTTATTCTGTCTCTTCGATGACATGTTTCTTACTTTTAACCGCACCCTGACAAGCACCTCTTTATGCACCATCTCCTCCAACTGCTCCACCATGTGGATTCAACCACTCCTCTGACCAACTCTTCACTATCATGAGGAGGTCATCTTTTGTTACTAGTTAGGGCAATGGATGTCATGTCTCTACTGGGTCCTTCATCACTTTCACATATGCCCTATGAAAGTCTGCCTTAAACTTCATTATGTGGAAATACTGCTTGTACAAGCTTAGTGGCAATCTAGGATACTGATTTACTAGTGTATGTAAATCCATCTGCATCAACACAAAAATATTTGTTTCTTTTTTGCACAGGTTGGCTCCTTTGTAAATCGTAGCGAGGCATACTTCATTTCTTCGCACACATCTACCTCCACAATTGGAAATTAACAATCTTCTATCTCCTTGCATGTAATAAGTGCAATAAGAATCAATAACCAAGCATATTCAAAGGCCTTGCCTTCTTCCTATGCCTCCTTACAATCCATCAAAAATTCCTTGCATAAATAAGAAGCCTAGTTGAACTGGACTCCTTCCATGCACTGCTCTACTAATGATACCATTGTTGTAGGCACCTCAATTTCCCTACCCTCATGCACCATTGCGAGGAGCTATCACACACAATTTGTACTACATGAGCTTTGATCGAAGTACGACACATTTAGCATGTTTAAATCCCAGTCTTCCATTTTGATTGGGGTAATCTTCCCCAACGCTTCTCCTTCGAATGCCACCTCTTCTGGAAACAATAGCGTATACTTAGTAAATTTTCCTTCTCCTGGCTCCCTCACCAGCTTCACGCTTGACTTTCTCAATGGCATATATACTGGGAGGAGAGAGGGAATATTCACATCCTCCATCTCCTCCCAATGGAACTCAACTTCTTCTTCACTATAATGCACCTGCTGGGGTCCCTCCTGCTATACAGGTTTCTTCTCTTTCTAGATGGGTTTTTTTCCCCTTTTCCTTCGTGTTTTTCAACCGCACTTCCTTCTGCATCTTCTTCTGCAATGATTTTCTCAATTTTTCTGCAGAGACCTCAATTCGTCTCTTTTGCGTCATCTTATGTGGTTGTGAATGTGGTTATACGTGGAGCTGCACATGCACCTTTCTTGGCAAGCTTAAACGTATCAAAGACATAGGCACATTTTCTGGCTGGGTATCTCCTTCTTGTGACTCCATAATACCAGTTAGCCCCTACTTCTTAAATATCCTGAACAACTCTTCCCATCCCCTCTCAGACATGTAATAACTCTTCTTTACTTACGCATAATTTCTGATCTCTCAAGGAAACAAGTGTAAAATGTGGTACAGGATGAGGTTTTTATAACAATTTTGAAGGTTTTTATAACAATTTTGAATTCCCAAACTCATGACTGGCTCTATATTTGGTTCATTAATGCAGGTATGGGTTGGATACATCCAACTATGCTTCATAAATTCCTTTTTCCTACACTCTTTAATGGTAAAAAAAATTAATTGTGCCCTTTTTCCTTCCAATAGTCATATTTCCGACTAATTTCGTTATATTTCATCTTTGGCACAATCATGTCTTCTTCTTCACAGCTCCCTCAGACTTTTCCAAACTCCTGAGTATCATACAGTATTCTTACTTCAGCGACGTCCCTTACTGCAAAAAAGTTTATAGTCCCGTGCCCAGTTTCAACTGCAGGTGCCACTAAGACTTTATCCCCTTCATTTATTTAGTGTGATGGTCCAAAGACATAATCGTCCCTATATATCTTCATTCTACTACCATACACTTGCTTAGGAATCATTTTTCCATTTAACTTTGTGAGTTGAATAGCTTCTCCATCTCTAATATTATTGACAATATATGGCCCCAACCAATGTGTCTTGAATTTCCCTCAGAACTTCGCGAATTTACTGTCATATAATGATACAATATCCCCCTCCGGAAATATCTTGTTTTTTATGTGCATGTCATGTCACACTTTCTCCCTTGCTTTCTGCATGTGCTGATAGAATCCTGCTATGAATATGTCTTCTTCTAAAGCTAGTATCTCTCACATTCGTTCCTTCATCATGTCAAAGTCTGCCATATCTTTGAAAGCTTTAATTCTCAGGCTTGGTACGATGTATTCCATAGGAATCACTTCCTCTTGTTCATATACCAGCCTTGAAGGTGTTTGTCTTATCAAATTCTTGCATGTCATTTTGTATGCCCACAACACCGTGTGAATCCTCAAATCCCGTCATCTATGTTTGCATTGCACACCTTGGTCAATATATTCTCCAAAATCTTATTAAAAGCTTTCACTGTCCCATTCTCCTGAGGATGATAGGGAGTGCTCTTCTGATGGTAAACCTAGAATTCCTCAATCAGTGTTTCAATTGTGTAATTAAAAAAGTGTGTCCCTGATCTCTCATCAAGATCTTTGGATATCCAAATCTTGATAATATATATTTGAAGATAAAATTCACAGTGGTTTTTGTGCTGCAACCTTTAACCGGCTTTGCCTCACCCCACCTTGTCAAATAATCTGTCATGGTGATGATATATCTTGCACCAGTCATTTTCCCTGGTGGACTAATTGGTCCAACAAAGTCAATTTTTGATTTGTTAAAAGCCTGCAACGTCAACTATGGTACTAGGAGCATTTCATATCTTATGGGTGACTTTCATGTCCTTTCACATACATCACATGCTTGGCAATAATCCTTCACATCGTTATGTAGTGTAGGCCACCATATCCCAGCTCTCAGAATCTTCTGCGCAATGGATTTTCCTACATAATAGACACCTGCTACTCCCCCATGAGCTTCTACCAAAATGCTCTCTCTTTCATGCTCAGGGATGTATTTTCCAAATACTTCATCTTGTCCCATTTTATACAAGTGTCCCGTAATTAGTGAAAAGTCAGCTGCTCAAACCACCAATTCCATCTTTTGCTTTGTAGTGTACTCTGTGGGCGACATTCCTATGGATAAAAACTGGATAATATCTGTGAATTCATCATCTACGACTTCAATTGAAAACAATTGTGTGTCAGGCATGCTATCTTCAAGACTTGTAGGTTCTTCTTGTGTCTCTCTCTTGAATATATGATGAGGCCCAACATTCAATCTTCCTAGATTCACTATGACTTCGAAATCAAATTCTTGTAATAATAACATTCACTTAGATATCTTCCTTCCTAGAACATGCTCATTTAGTAAATAATTCAGCAGGAAATGATATGTGTACATATTAAAGTTTCCTCCCAACAAGTAATGTCTAAACTTTTGTAGTAAGTACCTTGTGTTGGAGAGGTTGTGCCAAATTGCCCCCTAGTTTTGTGTCCCATTGCAAACCTAACTCAAATTGGCCCAATAGCTTATTAGTCAGCACTACACAACCATATACGTGTGCATAATGTCTTCCATGAATCATTATTAGAGAAATATATTTGTGATCCCACACACATTATCAACTGGAAAGATATACAAGTAAGACAATTTATAAGATTGCATATATATGTATGGTCATTATTTTAGCATGTATGAACTAATGATGACTGATTGGTCGTAACTATAGGTCAAACTAGATAGTGCATTTATGGTCAAACTCCCATGTATACCTGTTTGGAGAGAAGCAATGCTACATAGACGAGTTATCACTGAGGTTAGACTATAGTGGAGAACTTTAGCCCAGAGGAGGCTTCAGAAGAAGATGAGAAATTTATAAGAGAATTATATCCTAGTCTGTTATGAGAGCTTGGAAAACACTAGCATAGTGTTTCATTCAAGGGGGGAGATGTGATATCCCCCGGTAATGTTAGTTGATTCTAATTTATTGTAGTTAAAGAATCTATTTTACTTTATGGGCCTTAGAAAAAAGGAAAAATTAATATTTTACATGAATGGATATTTTATTTTATTTTTTTAATTATTATTGTTATAATGATGTTGCAATGATAAAAAATTTGGGATGGGACAGAGTGCTAAAAGAGGTTCACACATAATTAGTTGGATAGTTATGGGCTAAGCGGTTACTTGCCGAATTTCTTCCTGGGAAATAATAATCCTTCCAAAAGAAGCCACTAGGGTTGAGGAACCTCAGGTGAAAAAGATAGGAGAAACAAAGGAAATATTGAAGAAGTAATGTGGTGACATTCAGCTGGACACTCCACTACATCTTGGGTCACTTTATATCTACTACCGCTTCAAAAGTCAATGCCCCAACTAGCACATGTAACCTCCACATCCTGAAACTTGTTTCTAATCTTTTCTCTTCTTGCGATGACTAGACTATCTATTTTGGTTGCTTCACTTCTTGTGGCAACACCTTCAGCTTTGCAATGCTCTACTCCACCTCAGCCAAGATCGCTTTGCAACGATCATCAATCTTATCTCAGGTCTCTATGTTAATCCCTTATTTTTTCTTTGTTATCCCATCAATATGCCTATTAGTGAGGACAAGTGGCACTGCACCCTTACTATTATCTACCTTCTACTTCTTTCTTCTCTATATATTTATCACAAAGGGCGAACCTTCTCATACTTCTGCATCGTTGCAGTGTTCTTTGTGTTCCTTCCTTGCTCCTTTTGTTTATTCTGTCTCTTCGATGACATGTTTCTTACTTTTAACCGCACCCTGACAAGCACCTCTTTATGCACCATCTCCTCCAACTGCTCCACCATGTGGATTCAACCACTCCTCTGACCAACTCTTCACTATCATGAGGAGGTCATCTTTTGTTACTAGTTAGGGCAATGGATGTCATGTCTCTACTGGGTCCTTCATCGCTTTCACATATGCCCTATGAAAGTCTGCCTTAAACTTCATTATATGGAAATACTGCTTGTACAAGCTTAGTGGCAATCTAGGATATTGATTTACTAGCGTATGTAAATCCATCTGCATCAACACAAAAATATTTGTTTCTTTTTTGCATAGGTTGGCTCCTTTGTAAACCGTAGCAAAGCATACTTCATTTCTTCGCACACATCTACCTCCACAATTGGAAATTAACAATCTTCTATCTCCTTGCATGTAATAAGTGCAATAAGAATCAATAACCAAGCATATTGAAAGGTCTTGCCTTCTTCCCGTGCCTCCTTACAATCCATCAAAAATTCCTTGCATAAATAAGAAGCCTAGTTGAACTGGACTCCTTCCATGCACTGCTCTACTAATGATACCATTGTTGTAGGCACCTCAATTTCCCTACCCTCATGCACCATTGTGAGGAGCTATCACACACAATTTGTACTACATGAGCTTCGATCGAAGTACGGCACATTTAGCATGTTTAAATCCCAATCTTCCATTTTGATTGGGGTAATCTTCCCCAACGCTTCTCCTTCGAATGCCACCTCTTCTGGAAACAATAGCGTATTCTTAGTAAATTTTCCTTCTTCTGGCTCCCTCACCAGCTTCACGCTCGACTTTCTCAATGGCATATATACTGGGAGGATAGAGGGAATATTCACATCCTCCATCTCCTCCCAATGGAACTCAGCTTCTTCTTCACTATCATGCACCTGCTGGGGTCCCTCCTGCTATACAGGTTTCTTCTCTTTCTAGATGGGTATTTTTCCCCTTTTCCTCCATGTTTTTCAACCGCACTTCCTTCTGCATCTTCTCCTGCAACGATTTTCTCAATTTTTCTGCAGAGACCTCAGTTCGTCTCTTTTGCGTCATCTTATGTGGTTGTGAATGCGGTTATACATGGAGCTGCACATGCACCTTCCTTGGCAAGCTTAAACGTATCAAAGACATAGGCACATTTTCTCCTAGGGTATCTCCTTCTTGTGACTCCATAATACTAGTTAGCCCCTACTTCTTAAATATCCTGAACAACTCTTCCCATCCCCTCTCAGACATGTAATAGCTCTTCTTTACTTACGCATAATTTCTGATCTCTCAAGGAAACAAGTGTAAAATGTGGTGCGGGATGAGGTTTTTATAACAATTTTGAAGGTTTTTATAACAATTTTTATTTCCCAAACTCATGATTGGCTCTATATTTGGTTCATTAATGCAGGTATGGGTTGGATACATCCAACTATGCTTCATAAATTCCTTTTTCCTGCACCCTTTAATGGTAAAAAAAATTAATTGTGCCCTTTTTCCTTCCAATAGTCATATTTCCGACTAATTTTGTCATATTTCATCTTTGGTAGAATCATATCTTCTTCTTCACAGCTCCCTCAGACTTTTCCAAACTCCTGAGTATCATACAATATTCTTACTTCAGCGACGTCCCTTACTGCAAACAAGTTTATAGTCCCGTGCCCAGTTTCAACTGCAGGTGCCACTAAGACTTTATCCCCTTCATTTATTTAGTGCGATGGTCCAAAGACATAATCGTCCCTATATATCTTCATTCTACTACCATACACTTGCTTAGGAATCATTTTTCCATTTAACTTCGTGAGTTGAATAGCTTCTCGATCTCTAATATTATTGACAATATATGGCCCCAACCAATGTGTCTTGAATTTCCCTCAGAACTTCGCGAATTTACTGTCATATAATGATACAATATCCCCCTCCTGAAATATCTTCTTTTTTATGTGCATGTCATGTCACACTTTCTCCCTTGCTTTCCGCATGCGCTGATAGAATCCTGCTATGATTATGTCTTCTTCTAAAGCTAGTATCTCTCACATTCGTTCCTTCATCATGTCAAAGTCTGCCATATCTTTGAAATCTTTAATTCTCGGGCTTGGTATGATGTATTCCATAGGAATCACTTCCTCTTGTTCATATACCAGCCTTGAAGGTGTTTGTCTTATCAAATTCTTGCATGTCATTTTGTATGCCCACAACACCGTGTGAATCCTCAAATCCCGTCATCTATGTTTGCATTGCATACCTTGGTCAATATATTCTCCAAAATCTTATTAAAAGCTTTCACTGTCCCATTCTCATAAGGATGATAGGGAGTGCTCTTCTGATGGTAAACCTAGAATTCCTCAATCAGTGTTTCAATTGTGTAATTAAAAAAGTGTGTCCCTGATCTCTCATCAAGATCTTTGGATATCCAAATCTTGATAATATATATTTGAAGATAAAATTCACAGTGGTTTTTGTGCTGCAACCTTTAACCGGCTTTGCCTCACCCCACCTTGTCAAATAATCTGTCATGGTGATGATATATCTTGCACCATTCATTTTCCCTGGTGGACTAATTGGTCCAACAAAGTCAATTTTTGATTTGTTAAAAGCCTGCAACGTCAACTATGGTACTAGGAGCATTTCATATCTTATGGGTGACTTTCATGTCCTTTCACATACATCACATTCTTGGCAATAATCCTTCACATCGTTATGTATTGTAGGCCACCATATCCCAGCTCTCAGAATCTTCTGCGCAATGGATTTTCCTACATAATAGACACCTGCTACTCCCCCATGAGCTTCTACCAAAATGCTCTCTCTTTCATGCTCAGGGATGTATCTTCCAAATACTTCATCTTGTCCCATTTTATACAAGTGTCCCGTAATTAGTGAAAAGTCAGCTGCTCAAACCACCAATTCCATCTTTTGCTTTGTAGTGTGCTCTGTGGGCGACATTCCTGTGGACAAAAACTAGATAATATCTGTGAATTCATCATCTACGACTTTAATTGAAAACAATTGTGTGTCAGGCATGCTATCTTCAAGACTTGTAGGTTCTTCTTGTGTCTCTCTCTTGAATATATGATGAGGCCCAACATTCAATCTTCCTAGATTCACTATAACTTCGAAATCAAATTCGTGTAATAATAACATTCACTTAGATATCTTCCTTCCTAGAACATGCTCATTTAGTAAATAATTCAGCAGGAAATGATATGTGTACATATTAAAGTTTCCTCCCAATAAGTAATGTCTAAACTTTTGTAGTGCGTACACCATAGTCAACCCTCCCTTTCTGTCATATTGTAATTCTTCTCTACCTCAGATAGCTTCCTACATGGAAATTCTATGGGATGATCAATATCTCATCCCCCTTGTGCTAATATTATACCCAATTTTATGCAAGATGCATCAATGTGCACATGAAACTATTTCGTCCAATCCAGGAAAACTAGAATTAGCACAATTACCATCTTTTCTTTCAACATGTTCAGGCTCTTCTAGCATTCTTCATCCCACTAGAAGGTCACATCCTTCTTTAGAAACTTCTCCATTGGTGCAGTTATCTGCACATACCCTTTAATAAACTTCATATAGTAGCCCGTGTGTCCTAACATTGTACGCAGTTGTCTTACAATTTTTAGTGCTGGTAGGTTCACAATGATTACGATCTTCATTGGTTCTGTTAGAAAATTATATATTATAGAGCAACGGAACACATAAAATATTACAGAAATATAAACACAGAAAACGCATAAAAAAAGAGAGACACAGATATACGTGGTTCACCCAGTTTCGGCTACGTCCACCTCAAACAATGAGTCCTTCCTCTCTATTAACCAGCAAAATGAAAAGACACAACGTATAGCAGATCCGCTGTAATATCCTTTATTTTCTCTCACAGTCTGACCTCTCTGTTTCTTGCTTAGAGAATACACATATATTACACAGACTCAATACAATGCCCTTATACAAAGAGAGGGGTTTCCTTCTAGGGAAAAAAACCCTAAACTAAACATAAGTTATACCGTCAGATCATCCGCCTGATGAATGCCCAGATTAACTAGAAATTATTATACTTTTACAAGGCAATTTTACATATATTTTTAGCTTCAAGGGCGCTGCGCTTGAGCCCCCGCTGGGGGACTGTTGGACTCCAGACCCCCCAGCCAGGGAGGATCGGCTCCCCCAGACCTCTGCCGGGGGCACAAGTCCCCCCCGCATCCCCTCGCGTGGAGGGGTGTACAAACTTCCTTGGGGTATACATCCGGCTGAAACAAAGACCTCTGAACAATCATGCTCCACACGCAACAATCTCCCACTTGGATAATGATTGTAGTAACTCCACCGCTGCTTCATTTACTGGACAATGACTCCTGTTTGGACTTGGCTATTTCTCATATTCATCGTCATCCTTGAAGACCAATTGAAACTGAGCATATTTTGAGTTTCTCCCTGGTTACAACTTTTGTTAGCATATCTGCAGGATTTTGGCTAGTGTGTATCTTTCCCAGCTTCAACTCTCCATCTTCCAACACTGATCGTATGAAATGGTACTTGAGATATATGTGCTTAGTCCTGGAATGAAATGATGAGCTCTTTGCAAGATGAATGGCACTTTGGCTATCACTATATAACATGCCCATATCATGCTCCTTACCCAATTCAGCCATAAACCTTTGTAACCAAATCATTTCTTTAGTAGCCTTTGTAGCAGCAACATACTTTGCATTTGTTGTTGAAAGTGGAACAACACTTTGGATTTTTGAAACCCAACTGAAAGATGTTCTACCAATAGTAAATACATATCCTATAGTGCTCCTCCTGTTATCTCTGTCATCTGCCATATCTGCATCAACATATCCCTGTAGAGAAATGTTTGAACCACCAAAGCATAATTCTTGATTTTTGGTACCTTTCAAATATCTCAGAATGCATTTCATCGCCATCCAATGTTCCTTTCCTAGATTTTTCATGTACCTGCTTACAACTCCCACTCCATGTGCAATATCAGGCCTTATGCAGACCATTTCATACATCAAGCTTCCGACTACTGATGCATATGGAACTTTAGACATATAATCCATGTCTTCTTGGGTCTTTGGGCACATTTCCTTACTAGGTTTGAAATGGCTAGCAAAAGGTGTACTAACTGGTTTTGCATTGTGCATATTAAATCGTTTCAACACCTTTTGTATGTACTCATTCTGAGACAATGTTAATTTACGATTTTTCCTGTCTCTAGTTATTCTCATACCAAGGATTTGTTATGCCGCTCCCAAATCCTTCATTGCAAATGAATTTGCCAATTTTCTTTTGAGCACATTTATTTCCTTCATATTAGGCCCTGCAACAAGCATGTCATCCACATACAATAACAATATAATATAGCTGCCATCATTTTGCTTTTTCAGATAAACAAAATGATCATAGTGACATCTAGTATAACCTTCTTCGGACATAAACTTGTCAAATTTTAGATACCACTACCTTGGAGCCTATTTTAAGCCATATACGCTCTTCTTCAACCTGCACACTAGTTTCTACTTCACTTTCACTTCATATCCTTGTGGTTGCTGCATATATATCTCTTCCTCCAACTCCCCATGGAGAAAGGCTGTCTTTACATCTAACTGCTCAAGATGAAAATCTTCAACTGCTACTAGACTTAAAATATTTCTGATTGAAGTCATTTTAATAACAAGAGAAAATATTTCATCAAAATCAATACCTTTCTTCTGTGCAAACCCCTTCACCACAAGTCTAGCTTTGTACCTCTACTTTCCTCCATCTTCTTCCTTCAAGCTGTAAACCAATTTATTCTTCAATGTAGTTTTTCCTGCAGGCAACCTAACTAAGTACCAAGTCTGGTTATTCATTAAGGAGTCCATCTCTTCTTCCATGGCTACCTCCGATTTCTTCCTGCTTTCAACCTGCATTGCTTCTTCATAACATTCGAGTTCACCAGAATCAGTCAACAATAAATAATATAATGAAGGAGAGTATCGTTCAAGGGGCCTACTTATCCTGGTAGATCTTCTAACACCACTTTCAGGTGTTTGGGGTGCCTGTTGCTATTCTGATGGTTGTTGTTGTTGTTGATTATTATTATTTTCAGGCACCTTTACTTTTTCAGTGATTTCATCAAGAACTACGTATTCCTTGTTTTCTTTTTCTTGTTTCTTTTCCTGCAACTGATTCTTATACAAGACCTTTTCATTAAATATTGCATCTCTGCTCCTAATGATTTTGTGATTTTTGTAATCATATAATCGATAACCAAAATCATTAACACCATATCCAATAAAGGTATATTTGTTTGACTTTGCCTCAAGCTTTGTTCCATTTTCTTTATCAATGTGGACAAAGGCCTCACAACCAAAAGGCTTAAAAAGGGAGTAGTTTACCTTTTTACCTATCCATGCTTCCTCTGGAACACTACCATCCAAGGAAATTGAAGGCCCTCTGTTTATTAGATAAACAACAGTATCTACAGCATCTGCCCAAAACTGTAAGGGCAATCCTACATGCAATCTCATGCACCTTGCACGCTCCATGATTGTTCCGTTCATCCTTCCTAACACACCATTTTCTTGTGGTGTTCTTGGAGTTGTCTTCTCTCTACGAATTCCATGCTCTAAACAATACCTATCAAACTATTTGTTGCAATATTCACCTCCATTGTCTGATCTAAGACACTTCAATTTCTTCCCTGTCTCAATCTCAACCAAAGCTTTCCATTTCTTGAAAGTATCAAATACATCAGATTTATTCTTAATACAATAAATCCAAGTTTTTCTAGTTGCATCATCAATAAACGTAACATAATAATGAGAGCCACCAAGAGATGATACTTGAGCAGGTCCCCATACATCTGTATGCACAAGCTCTAATTTTTCACTCTTCCTTTCTTTCTGAACTCTGAGAAATCTGACTCTCTTCTATTTTCCATAAATGCAATTCTCACAGAAGTCCAAATCAACATTCTTCAAACCCAATAACAAATTCCTTGAGTGAAGAATCTTCATCCCCTTTTCACTCATGTGTCCGAGCCTATGATGCCATAATGCTGCATTTTCTCCTTTGGAAGTTAAAGCATTAACAGAGTTAGAAATACCATTGCATAAATACAATGTATCAACCTTTTCGCCTTTTGCTATTACCAGGGCTCCTTTGATGACCTTCCAAGCTTTATATGTGAAAGTTGTCACACAACCTTCACCACCTAATTGCCTTGGTGAAATCAGATCTTTCTTTAAATCTAGAACATGCCTTAACTCCTTTAGTAGCCATTGGTTTCCATTTTGCTGTTTTACAAGAACCTTACCCATTCCAACAATTTTACAGGGTTTATCATCACGCAAACGAACTTGTCGAAAATCTCCTTGAACATAGTCATGGAAGTATTTCTTATCATGTGTCGCATGGAATGAGGCCCCTAAATCTACCACCCATGAATCAGTAATATTTTCGAAAGAAAGAATCAAAGCATCTTGTAACACCTCACCTATCACATTTGATTCATGATTGTTTTCTTGTTGTGCATCTCCTTCTTTTCCCTTCAGAGATCTATAATCTTTCTTTAGGTGTCCTTTCTTTCTGCATTTCCAGCACACTATCCCAGATCTAGACTTGGATCTACCTTTCCTTGATTTACTGCGATATCCTGAGCTCTTTCCTCTTTCTATTTTTCTTCCCCTAGACTCTACACTCAGCAAGAAGTTTTCGCCGTTAAATTTCTCGACCCTAAACTTACCATCTTTCGCCATTTCTCCCACTCCAATGAGGAACCCTTATTTCCTGCACGTTTATCAGCCAAATAGACCTTTGGCTCTGATACCAATTGTTAGAAAATTGTATATTATGAAGAAATGGAACACATAAAATATTGCAGAAATATAAACAAAGAAAATGCATAAAACAAGAGAGACACAGATATACGTGGTTCACCCAATTTGGCCTACGTCCACCCCAAACAACCAGTCCTTCCTTTCTATTATCCAGCAAAATGAAGAGACACAACCTATAGCAGATCCGTTGTAATATCCTCTGTTTTCTCTCACAATCTCTCCTCTCTGTTTCTCGCTCGAAGAATACGCATATATTATACAGACTCAATACAATGCCCTCATACAAAGAGAGGGGTTTTCTTCTAGGGCGAAAAACCCTAAACTAAACATAAGTTCTACCTTCAGATCATCCGCCTAATGAACAACCCAGATTGACTAGAAATTACTATAATTTTACAAGGAAATTTTACATTTGTTTTTAGCTTTAGGGGTGCTGCCCCCGAGCCCCTGCCGGGGGACCTCTGGCCCCCGGAAACCCCAGCAAGGGGGGATCAGCCCCCAGCCCCGCAGGGGAGGACAAGGTCCGGCCCTGCACCCCCCCCTATCAAGGGGTGTACAACTTCACTTGGGGTATACATTCCTGAAGCAAAGACCTCTAAACCAATCATGCTTCCCACACAACAAACACGGTCCACCATTACATTCATGTTTACAAACCACATGCCCCAACAATATTCCAAATGGTGCACAGAAGATGCAATTCTTCAGTTCAACGATATTTGATTGGACTCCGTTACTGATAAAGTCAGACTCCGTTACTATTTACGTTTGCTTTGGAAGTTAATAAGACGTGCAATAACACTGCAAGGCTTTAATTAGGACGTACAATAACATTTTTTTCGTGTTATAAAAAGGCCTCGGTCACTCTGAGACCATCGGATTATAATATGCGTGGGCTAGTTTGACGAGTGTCGATTTATAATAAGGCACAACGACTTTGATGATTATGTGTTTACAATAAGTGTGGTTAGTTTATTTATTGTTTGAATGTTTATTTGTGTTTCTAATATTTGATTTTTTATTGAGATTTAAAAGTTTTTACTAGTAAAATTAAAAATTGGTATAAATTTTTAGTAAAATTAAAAATTGGTATAAATTTTTATTAATAATTTCAAAAGTATCATTTTTTATTTCCAATTATTTGATATTGAAATAGTTGAAAATAATTGTTAATATATTTGTTAGATTGTTTGTTATATGTTTCTCATATATGTGCTATATATTAAAATATTTTATTTAATATTTTATGAATGTCATATTAAGAATTAGAAAATAATATTGTATTTTTTGTATAGATATATAATTGATATAAAACTAACATAGATCTATGTTAATTTTCAATCTACCACTGACCATATAGAGAAATTAAATTTCTCTAAATGTAAACCTCTTTTTGGAAAATGTAAAATTTGAGAAAATGTTTATACTCAAGAGATTTGATTATGTGATCTTGGTACATCTAATAATGAATAGTTTTTTAATTTGATTTAATATAGATATTTATTTTATATTTTTAAGTGGATATTTTAATTTCTTAAGTATATATTATTATTATTTTTAAATATAATGTCAAGTGACACATCTACCACAAATATTTTATTCTTATTTACTCAATGTGCGCATGAGTATGAAACAATTACATATATCACTTTACTCTGTATTGAAATTGACATATTTTATTTGTGGCTAACACTCGAATACTTTTTTTTATTAGTATTTATTTTTCAAATACCATATGTTGGCTTTGTCTATGTTAAACATCCATGAAGTGTCACATCTCCTTCATTGTAGGTTGTAAGATCAATTTTATTTTAAATGTGACGTTTATTTGAGTCTCGATTTAATGTTTTTGTCAAAATAAAGAAAAGGAAATTGATATATTAAAGCATGGGTTTCATGGTTAGGTCAATTGTTTATAGGTCAAAGCCTCTATTGTAGGCTTCTTGGATTGATCTCAAGTGTCCTTTTCCATGTCATAATGTAATAGGCCCTTCTTGGGAATTATGAATCAAGAAACAAATTTATTTTGATGTAAATTAGGTCTTCTAAGCCTCCTCCACCAAGTCTAGACAAGTGGGTCTAAAATCAGGGGCCTAATATCCTATATAAACGTAGCAAGTTGACCTCATTTGGAGCACTCACTCATCAAGTTCAATCTCTAACTTCTAGGGCGAGAAAAAGTGTGGAATTCAAGATAATAGGTGGAGAAGGCTATCGAAGGATAAGGAGGTACCTATCAAGCACAGGAAGTCTAAATTATCTCTCTCACACACATGTGTGAAGCTGCTGAGTTGCTGAGGGGTCGAGGGCAAAAATTGTGGAGTTGTTGGGGCCGAAATTTGTTTGGTTGTTGGTGGGTTCTAGTTGTTGTACAAGAAGATACTATTGAAGGTTGTTGAATCATATTGAAGGGCTAACTTAGTAGAGGAGGAAGATGTATGGGTCTAGGGTCTTGGTCTACCTCAACATGAATTTTCTAGTGGAAGAGTTTGGCTTGGTTTTCCCCTATAGAGGAGTTTTATCGCCAGTAGAGTGCTTACATCTCTTGTCTTTTGTCTTCATGTTTTGATTTTGATAATTACTTGATGAAACAAATATAAAAGAGCATAATAAATTTAATAAGAACTCTAAGATATCACAGTAACTATCAACATAAGAAAATATTTCTGCATTTCTCATATTCTAACATGGTATTAGAGCTAAGGTGGAGAAGATTGAAAGAGGTAGATAGAAGATCTATTGAAAAGAGAGATATAATGGTTTCAAGAAAAAGGTCACAAGGAGTAGAATATAGAAATATGAAAAACTCAATGAAGGGATAAAACAAACTAGAAAGAGCCCCCAACTAGAGGGCATGGAAAAAGAGGATAGAACTTATCCTCACAAAGCAAAAGGTGTTAGAACTAGTTAAAGGAAAAGTCAAGAAGTCTATAGATGGAGGGAAAGAGAATTTTAGTTAAACTGAAATCTTGGTTATTAATGTAATAGTAGATGGAGTAAAGGACAACCTAATTCCATATATATCCAACATAGACTCCACTCAATAAATGTATGAGGCTCTCTCTAAATTGTTCACTATCAAGAACATTAGTGAAATAGTAATCCTCAATAATGAACTAAGGACAATAAAGATGAAAAGAGATGATAGTGTATCATCACATTTTCAAGAATTTATAGAATAAGAGATGAACTCCAAGAAATAAAAGAATTTGTACCAAAAAATGAGCTTGTAATTACTACTCTTATAGGAATACCAAAAACTTGGAGTGCTTTTGCATCACGAATTAGGAGTTGGAAAGATAATCCAACATTGAAACAAATGTGGAATCCATGAAGTAAAAAAGAAGCCAAAATATCATTAGTAAACATGAAGAAGGAGAACGGAGAATAAAATAACTCTAAAGCCTATTCTTCTCATCACAAGAAGAAGGGAACCTTTAATAAGTTCAAAGGACCAAAGAATAAAGTTGACCTATCCAAGATTGAAAGCTCAAACTGTCACAAGATGGGTCAGTACAAAAGTCAATGTCATGAGAATCCAAGAAATAAGAAGAAAGATAGGGGACAAAAGAATATCACCAATGAAGCTCCAGCTAAGAAGAATAAGGCTGAAGAATGAGAAGTCAAAGACTTATACTACAAATTCTTTTCTTTCATATCCTTCTTAGTCTTCTATTCTAAGTTTTGTATTTTTTTCCCTTTATGTTTTGATTTCTAGAGTTTGTAGGTCTAACATGTTGTGTTAGAACATTTTTGAATTATTTTAATAAGTTGTAGGTGTCCCTTAGAAAGATTAAATTAAGAGGGAGCCTCCACCATTTTACAAAAAGATAAGTGTTTTATTCTTTGTTTCATCTTTTCATGTTCGGTTTCCTTCTCACATCAAGATTTGTTTGTATTGTATGTGAAGAACATGTTCATTATATGTTATCATTTGTTAGGAAAGTTAATTTAATGCTGAGAGGTTATGGAGACTTCAAACGATAGACCTAAAGCATGGAAGCAATTTTGTTGCAAACTAAGTTCAACAAGATTTGATGTCCTACAAGTTTTGTTAAGAAGTTCTCTTCATAGAAAATGTATGTTCATTCTCTTTTAAAGTTTTCTTTACATTACTCACAATGTTATGTATGGGGTTTTAAATATTAAATATTATTGTTAGGGTGATTAATAATTGAATTGAATCTAGCCTCGCTATACTATCATTTGATCATTCTTGTGAAACCCTAAATCTTAGGGTTCATTGTAAAACCCTAGCCTCTTGTTTCTAAGGGTATCTAAATGTTAATCAATGAAACCCTAGTCTAGTTATGGATTTTTGATCGAGTCTAGAAATCCTATTCTTTTGAATGTTTTGGTAATGTTGTCGTGAAAACCCTACTCCTTTTAATGTTTGTTGTTAATGTTCAAGTTATATAATAAAAACCCTAGATTGTTAGGGTTTGGTAAATTAGGGTTTATAAGAAAAATACTTGTAATATTTATATTGGGATCCTATGAACGAAACCATAGGTATATATTCATTTGTTTGATCGAGACCCTAGCTTGAATTGTTTGATGTTTGTGTCTATAGTGTATCTAGTAGTTATTGATGTGAAACGAATCCTAGATATGTATATGCAATTGTTGACACTCATGTTTCGGTTTGTGAAATCTATGGTTTGTGACAAAACCATAGTAGAGATTGATATTCTAGGAAATGATGATTTTTTTATCAATTAATTTAGCCTTGATGATAAAATCTAAGGGTGTGCAACAAACCCCACTAGAGTCTCACATGTAAATATAAAACTATGTTGTCGAAACCTTAGATGTATAGTAGGATTTTTATTTGATTAAATTGTTGATATCTAAGGCTTTGTGTCACGAATATAGAGTCAAGGGTCTATGAAAAAACCCTAGTAAGAATTTGAAGTCTATGATATAAAAGATATGACCCTTATTGATTATGAACCTAACTAGGTTTAGATATTTAAAGAAAGAATGATTTGATGCTTCCATTGTAATGACACGATCAACATATTATAGTTTTCTTTGTGTTTCTCTATATTTTTATTTGGTTGTACTTGTTGTTAAAGATCTGCACGTACATAATCTTCAAGGTTTTGGAGATGTTTGTAATTGAATATGATAATGAGCATGATGTAGTAAGCTACAAAAATGATGAGGATAAAGATGA
This sequence comes from Pinus taeda, assembly GCA_000404065.3. Lineage (NCBI taxonomy): Eukaryota > Viridiplantae > Streptophyta > Pinopsida > Pinales > Pinaceae > Pinus > Pinus taeda. Next base: position 330 of record APFE031056471.1, on the reverse strand, counting down.
TCGTGATGCCATAACAATGAAATGAAGTCTTGAAAGAATGAAGTTGCTCAGAATTTATCAAGTTTTTGATCTCTGCAAGTTGAGAGGGAGGGCATATTATGGTAGTCATAATGAATATGTTAGCCCCCTATAATACTAGTGATTCCCCCATTACTATTGCCATTGTATCCCTTATTGTTATTACTGTACCCCTATTGTCCCCATATTGTTATTAGTATGCCCCATAGAAACCCACTATTGTTATTTTTGTGTCCTTATGTTATTACTATTATGTTGGCTTGATTATATTGTGATCCCTTAGACTCCTATATATAGAAGGGAGGTTTAGTC
>APFE031056470.1:0-15521 GCA_000404065.3 Pinus taeda | reverse complement strand
ATTAACAAGTTATTTACCACGTAAATACTGGAAATAAATATAATTACATGCTCAACACATTACAGATCATCCACTAAAGGAAAGAGAAACAAGCACACAAGTGACACCGTTTCTTTTGGACTAATGTGCCCAGAAAAACCCAATGCGGGAAAATCGGTGCAGCTATCTGAGGGTTTAATTTATTAAGTAGTTTCAGAATAATATCTGGGTGCCAAATCTGGCTCACCCAACAAAGAAAAAATCTCGACAGTAGTACCTCTCTACTCGGAAGCAGATATTCTGGTTGAAACCCTAGATAAACACTCCAGCAACTCCACAGCTCCAATCTGCCCCACGAAACCCCAACGTCAACCTCTAGGGACTGCGTCAACCTCTCTCCAGCCTAGCGTTAGCCCAACATCACTTTGGCTTCGCTTGCGTAAGCCTCTAGAGGCACTGCGTCCGTCCTCTGGCCCTCCACGTCACCCATGCTGGCCTTCTGAGGCACTACACAACTCCTAGTTGCCTCTGCGTGAGCCCTGGCTGGCTCTGCATGAACTCTTGGATGCTTTTGCATCTGTCTCAGGATAATGCGCTGATCCTCCAGGTGCTATCTCTACCTCTCAGCTTCTATATTCACCACCCCTCATCTGCAACTTTGATCACTCTCTCAACTTTCTCAACAAACCCAACCCCAGAAAGTCGAAATCTTGATCTCTTGATGTGTTCTCCAAGTGACCCTCAAGCCTCCTCTTATACTTTTCTTGTTGAAAAATCAATGGCTGAGATTAAGTCCCTAATCAACGGCTAAAATTAGATCTGGCTTGATCCATGACTTTTGGACCATTCTAACGCAGTCTTATATAATTCACATTAATATTTTATTTTCCCTAAGTTTAGACTTAGGGACTCCATTAAAAATATTAATTATTTTAATATCTCCCAAACAGTTTAGAATCTACCCAAACTCTTTCTGGGTATTGGAGACTCATGTGCCTTAGCCTCTCCACCATTTTTCGTGGCTAGAGCACATATGATGCTACCCCAAATCAACAGAAAACCAAATGAGTCTGTCCATAAATTGGTCGGCCACTGGTGTTGACCGAGACTCCCCTAGCTAATGCGAACGCTCAACTCCTAGGTCAACTGCACCATCCTGGTTGTAGTCAGCTGCTATACATGTGAAATGATAGGTAGTCTCACCCAGAACCCAATGCAAGTCTACGTTGCTGGTATCTCCAGTGCCTGGAAGCTCCTGCTGAGCTACACCCAGGTCCACCACCATCTCCATAGCCCACTCCACAGGGTACCAACTCAGAATCTCTTGCCATCCAACCCCAATAGAGGGATCGAAAGCATGAACACCAGCACATAGACCAACCCCAACATGAGGGTGTTGCACCCTGTGCAACTTAGGTCGTCTCATCTCGCTACCTTGGTCAACACATGAAACCTGACCAGGCTGCTATGTCTCTCTCTATCCAATGGGTAAAGGTAACATCACAGTGTTTCCAGCCCCAACTATGTATGCTCGAAGAGCGCCGCTCTCACGCCCCAACGTGCACTCTAGCTGCACCAATAGGGAATCCAACCACTCCCCAACATGAATCAATTTGGTCGTGGACGTGACACAAATTGCTCTAATGCCCTCCAGCTCCTCGTTGTGTTGCAGAATAGCCTCTCGTACTAATAGGACCTTCCTTTTTAATGCTAAGAGGTCGGCCTGAAACTGATGGAACTGACATGGGCATCTACCACCTGTAAAATCAGTCATAGCTCCAAATACCTTAGCAACTATTGGCATCTCATCCATGGGTGGCACCTCCTCATTAGACATCTCTATTTGTGTAGCCTCTATCCTTTCCACCAAGGTGCCAACTAGGGCTATCAAAGAGGTCCCTAATAAAGGTGATTCCTGCACCACACCAGGTATATTGATGTGCTCCTCACCATCCTGTGGGCTATTAGTATCATGCTCGACCTCCTCCTCAAGCCCCTGATATCTAAAGCCAGGTCTCCACCAACAAAAGCGTCCCTGGTCTCACCCTCGAACCATCTCTGTCTTGCTTGCTCCTTCTTAGGAGATCTGGTGCCCTGATTTGGTCGACTTCCCCCACATGATGTAGATGGTTGCACCCCCACAGCCTACTCACCTCTAATGTCTATGTTGTGAGGGTGAGGATGGGTTTGGTCAGTCACCCTCCTCAACTGGGCCAATCTCTCATCATCCCAATGAATTCTACCCCAAAATTTCTACATACTGGGTTTCTCTTGAGCCATGGGTTTGTCTGTGGTTTCCCCCATCACTGTGCACTCATACCTAAAGCTTCCATGATCTTCTAGCTAGTTTCTCACAGTTGGGCCAAGATCATGCTCTTATACCACTGTAATGTTCCAAATTAGGAAAAATAGTGCTATGCAAAGCGAACAATAAAAACAACACCATAAAATTAAATCAAACCATCAAACCACAAAATTGGCAACCAAACTGCGTTGTCTACTCATTTTATTAAATGGGAAGAGGTGTACAACAAGGTGCTAGAATGTGTACACCTAGGCTTGCTCTAGGCCAGCTAGAAAAAGCCCAAAATGATCAATGAAAAACCCTCCTCAATTTTGCTAGTAATCCGGGCCAAGAGCTATGTTGTTATTGCCTAGAAAGGTGCTCCTGCCTAAAATGATATGTTGCTAAAGCCTTCCCTGTTGCTCAAAAAATTCTGGGAAATGAATCCCAACCTCTACATAAGAAACCTAGAATAATCCATGAAGGAATTGGCCAAATGTTGACCTCGGAAATTTGGCCCAAATTCCCCTTAGCTCCTCTCGCTGCTTGATGAGTTAGGAACTTTGTTTGACCCCTTAGATATGCCCAGAAAATTCTATAAAATTAGGAGTGTGATCCTCGCCCAAAACCCCAAAAAACCCAGAAAGGGTTTCCCTTGGTGCCAATCTTCAAAAATTGGCCCTCTAATTTCAAATTTTGTTCCTGTGACTGATCCTGTCAATCTCTTCCCTCCCAACTCTAGAATTCCTCCTAAAATGGCCCTCCAAAAGATCTCCCAGTGTTCCAACTCCAAACTCCCCTGGATGGTGCTGCCCCAAAGAGTCTCACTCCAATGATTACGAAGTCATGGAGGAGATGATGCAGTCCTACGAGTGATGAAATGAGAGTTGCATGTAGGATGGACCTCTTGTCTGTAGCTTCCCTCTATAATCCTAAAAATGATGAAGGATGCTCCTGTCTCCCCAACTTCCCAGAGTGCCTCACACTGTGACTACACAATCCCTGCGTTGGTGTTACTCCCCCTGCTGTTGGTACTCGACTTACAGCTACTGTAACTCGTCTCCCTATTGCTGCTACGAACTAAGGTGAAGAATAACTCCCTTCTAGGGCTGGAACTCGAAGTCCACCGAAGCAAGGGTTGAGATCTCTGCTCGGAGACACTCGTTTGCTAAACAACACAGTAACTCAACTAAGCAGCTCAAGCAACTAAGATTGAGTTCAATATGTCGAAAGATAAGATCCTCAAACGAGGAGAGTTGTCTTCCTTATATAAATTTCGTGGAGCACTTTTCCCTCCGTTTTCCCTCCTTCGTGGGTCCCTCACCTAAATATCAATTTCCCCTCCATGCAATTCAAACTAGGGAATGTGCATTCCCCTAGTATGGATGCCCCCCCATGTATACTTAACCACATCAAAATAACTTCTACTAAGTCTAGCCTCCTAATAAAATCAAATGGGCCCCCATCCCCTCTAAAATTGGCCCCAAAATGTAGAAATTAATACTAATCCAAAATAATTTAGGAAGGGACATGACAATTAAACTAATAATTCGGCCAAGCAATAACAAATTTGGCCTTTTCAAACTTTAGAACCTCAATAATTTGTCTCATTATGATGCTCGACTGACATGGGAGGCTAGAGATTTGTCCCAGTTCTGTTTACATTTGTCAAAATTATAAATTTCAACTTTGTCTATCTCACAATGTGAATTTGATGGCTTGTTTCACGTGCACGTGTTTTTACTGTTGGTCGACTTTTTGTTCTCCTTAATATTTCCTGTATATTAATGTGAAAGGGGCATTATTGTTGACTCCTGCAATAGTTACATGGCCCAATGAAACTTGATGGAGTTTGGCTTCAGAGAATTAAGGAATGTGGCTTCTACGAGCTCAACTTCAATAAAGATAAGAGAAATTTTTTCTTGGCACAATGGTAATTTTGTCTCCTGCAATACTTGATAGATCCGCCCAACAACTTTACAAAAACTATAACATTCCATTGATACAATCTACTGTACAAGAAACTTAGTCTTCTAAAGACAAAATTTGGCCTCCCGCAAAATGAATCTCGGTCTGCTCCAGGAATGTGATCTGCAATCTCCAGAAAATATATTTTTCTGCAATAACCCTCAAATAATCCTGCAAACAAATTGGAATTTGCCAATAAAAACCCTCAAGATGGAAGTATACGCAACCCTAATAACACTGTAATGTCTCAAAGACTCAAACAGAATATTTTGCTAAATTTGCAAAAATTGAACTCAAACCAAATTTCATCATTAAATTATCATTCATTTAACAGAAGATTACCATGTAAAATAAAACAAACAGAGCACTACAATCCAATGACATAATGAACAGGAATATTGTCAGATTTTATTATAATGGATAAACTGGGGTTATATGCATATATAACCAAAATAGCTGAGATGAATGTTGGCCTCCAAGATAATCTGTTGCACTACACCGACCTCCAAAACTGAACTAAACTACCACTACTAATCTCTCTTGTGAATTCTGGATGAATTCACAAAGGGGAGATGGGTGCTTTCCCAATCTCACTAAATCAAATGAGGGTGTCCGTCTTGGGGCCACCAAGGAAGTAGAGAACTGAGTTCCCAATCTCTCATACAAGAAGGAATATCAAATCCAAGACGTCCCTTAATGGCCTCCTTCTCCTCTTTTATAGATTTGATGGACCCCTCTAAAACCTTCTATTTTATTATTATTTTAATCATAGAGCAATTTTCCCTCTTTTATTTCAATTAAAATATTCTTTGTAATGCAGGAAAAAGGTAAATTGGCCACCATGTCTCCTCAAGTCATTGAAACTTACATCTAACCATCACATCCTATAGATCTTCTCGTTCTGTATCTAACAAGCTATTACACTAAGATGTTTTGTCAAGTATTCCTTCTGGAATGCCACCTTAAGCGTAATTAATTGAGCCAAGCCCAATAATAACTCTGTTTTTTGGAATTTGTCGTAATGCACCGGAACAAAAGGCAAATTGTGAGGATGATGGAATATACCAAACAAATGCCATCAGACCTCATAGAAGCTCCTCAAAACCTCTCCAAAAACCCCTGGTCCCGCTAATGACACCAACCTACACCTGTGACTTGTCTGCCCCCAACTCTAAAAGTCAATCCTAACCATGTCATAAGGAACGCCAAAAAAAGGAACATTACAATTAGGCTATGTAAACAAGTTACCTCACTTATATTGCAATATTCCTAGTGGAAATATTAAGTGAATAACATAAACATGCACTATGACAACAACTAGGAAATTCAACACATACGTAGGAAATCATAAGACGAGAGGAAATGCACCAACAAGAAAATCCAAACCTAGGTGATGATCAAACTACCCAAATGCCAGATGAGCTCCCCACCATGATTATGCACTAGCCCAAAAAATTATTGCCACTGCCATTGTAGATGAACTGAGATTTTGGCCCTCAAATCTACTCCAAAAATTCTGCGAAATTAAATGTAGTCTATCCACCCCATCACCAACAAAACACAGAAATATCTTACGGACCCAAGTGGTGGAAATGGTCCTGGGGTAAATTGTGCCCCCCTCCAAAAATTTATGCTGCTAACTGCTGAATGGAACTATGAATCCTACCCTTAAAAGTGCTCATAAGATTCTGTAAAATTAATCCTAGCCTCCTCTCACCAAACCCACAAAAACCCATAAAGGGTTTAGGCTAAATCTGCCAACTCCTGGTGACCCCCAACAAGTATAAATTGTTCAAATTGTTTAGAAAACAACCTATAGTTAAGACACTGCTGAATTTGGCCAAAATCTCCCTCCAAGTAATCCTCCCTAACTCTTGCAAATTTCTCTCCTCAATCACCAAGCAGATCCCAACTCGAATGCTCCCCAAATTTTGAATCTCTACAAGTGCACAAAAGATGCTAGTAAACCCCTGCACAGAACCTAGAATATATAAATTCGGTCTTGCAAAATGTAGCACTCTCGGCCCTGCAAATCCCAAAGGAAAAAATCATCCTCCTTATGGATAATTCTTTGCAAATTCTCTAACCAAAACTCCATTGTCTGCTAACTTCTCTCAGCCCCTTCGAATTTCCTTTTGCGCCCTAAGAGAAGCACACTCCAGCTGGAAATTGTGAAAATTCCTACACTAGAATCGTATTGCAGCAACTAGAAATTATTCTCCTAATTGCTAATTTTATTTAACAATTTATTTACTTTTCGCTACATCAAACACTGAATAAATCACACTGCAACCTTCACAAATAAAATAGTGCAGAAAAATAAAATGCTAGAAGCTGAGAAATGCTAGTGCACAAATAAAATTAACCTAATTATTTTTGGACAAAAGTCTCCAGAAAAACCAAAATTGGGAAAACTAGTGCAGCAACTGAGGGTTTTATTATTATGCAGCACTGAGAAATTTTGAGTACAACGGGATGCCAATATTTGGCAATCCAACAGAGAAAAAATATTGGCAAAAATCTAGTGAGGAAGTTTCCTCAACCCACAGGGAATCTCCCGACACAACTTGCTTTTAGAAACTCGGCCCTCTGACCCTCTGCATCAGCCTCTGCATTGCTCTACATCAAACCTCTGACTGGCCTCCGTTGAAGTCATTTTTCCCTCTGCTGGGTGGAAAGATGCTTCTCCGGCACTATGGGACTCCTTCCCGGCCTCTGGAACTGAAGATGTCTCTCCCTCTCAGCAAATCGAACTTGCCTCTAGAAGTTGTTGTGTTGCCACTGCATCAGCTTCTCTGTGGCTTTTCTGGCTCTTAGCAAATGCACTTGCTGGATCTGGAATACTTCCTCCAGCCTCACTGTCTCTACCCCTCACTCACTGCTTCGATCTCTAGCTCTCTCTGGCAATTGACTGCTGCTACTCTAGAAATTGATCTACAAAGAAATCGAATTGCTCAAGTGTCTCAAATCATCTCTCCATCACCACATCGACCTCCTCTTATAATCCTCTGTTGGAGCACCAACGGACAAGATTAAAACGTAATCAAAGGCCAGGATGGATAGATCCATGTGAGCTTCTAGATGATTTTTCCCTTGACTTAATTAATACTGATTAATTAACCATATTCCCTAAGTTTACACTGGAAACATTTAAAAACTAGTTAATAATCTAATTAAGTCATTTCTAGGCGGAATTTCCAAAAACCTGGGTTTTGGAGATCTCATGTAATCTAGTCTCTCAACCAAATTTTGTGGCTAGAACGCATTCAATGCTACAAAAACTAACACTCCCTCTTAACAAGGAATGTGTTCTAGTGATGCACATCTTGCCACAACAGCCTATCTTTGCATTATCTCCTATCACGCTATTGATGTCTAGTTGTTGTTGCCCACAAACACTACGCAACTTTGATATTCGCTACATCTATGTCGCTTCCAACACTGCATCTGCACTACAACTCCCTCTCATTTGTTGTTGCTGCAACTACAACATCTGCAACCGAAAAGCGTCCAAAATACTTAATCAATTGTGATCAGTATGATGCATCTGTCTCCCTAGTCTCTGGTTGCTGCTAACATCTGCACTGTCACTGAAGAATCTGCACTGTTGTTGACTTTGTATTGCGCCAACTGCACTACTGCCAACTCTGCACTGCACTCCCCAACATCTGACTGCTACTAGTCTGCAACAGTCATTCAGTCTCCGACTGCATCAACTGCCACTGATCCATCCTACTACTGAACATTGTGGGGCCCCATAGCCAGCTAATGATCCATGAGGTGGACTACTCAAGGACCCTGCCCAATATTTGTAGTTCTTTGGGGCTACAGTACCATGTCACCGTCCTCACTCTTAGAGGTATATCGACGAACATAGCAAGGTCTTCCTCTAGCTTGAAGGAAAGCCTTTCAATCTCCGTTGAAGTTGCCTATTGGTCCTGCTTTTCCTCCTTGTCCTTCTTCTTGAGAGGACACTGGGTACTATAGTGACCGAGCTCACCACACCTCAAGCATTTCACCTTTGACAGGTCCTTCTTCTTCTTTTTCTACCCCCCTGTCCCTGATTGGGACCCTTAGATGCGAGGGCCACATTCTCCTCCTCCTCTACCTGCTTCAATCCGTTGCTGCTACAATTGATGGAGCTCTTCAATAGAGCTCATCTCAACTCTTCCTGCTACAAATTGGCCCACATTCTATACCAGCGTGGTATCCTATCTCTACCCAATATGCTTTAGACAAAGATCTGCCACTCCTCTCAAACACTGTTGAGTGTCAATCGCACTAGCTCCGTGGGATGAGGCACTGCCCCAACAACTAACAACTGGTCCCAGACCTCCTAAATCTTGGTAAGGAAGGGGTCTATGCCTTCCCCTTTCTACATGTGGATGAGTCTCAGCTTCTCCTCTAGGTACGTCTTCCGCTGCTCGGAAGTACCCTAGTACAATGTGGAAGGAGAACCCCACATCTTCTTGGCAGTATCTTTGCCAACTATATGTGAAAAAACATGATCCCGAACTCCATCTAGGATCAACCTTTTCGCTTGTGCCATCTCCTTCTTGTACACCTTTTGTTGATCTGCATCCTGGGGAACCGCCACCACTGCATCAATATAAGCTTTCAGACCATATTCATCTAGATGAAAGGACATCCTTGCCTTCTAGATGACGTAGTTGGAAGCTCCATCCAACTTGTCCTAGTCACAAAGCCCAATAGTGGCCATCTCAACGAACTGTTGAAAAATTCTATAATATTCCTAATAAAAATATTAAGTAATAACAACCATAAATTTCTTAAATGCAACCAAAAATCAAAACACTGCAAAATATCAGCACATTAACCATTTATCCCCAAATAAGTCGAGCCATTTTATTATATATCATGATAGGAGTACAAGAGGTAAGAGAAAGTGCACTTGGGCTTGCCAAAGGCAAGTTAGAAAAATCCCATATGAGAAAACAAAGTACTTGGATGATGGGAAGTGACCTCTCCTCTATGGCCAGCGCTACCCATGAAATATGAATTGCTGGCTAGAAAGAGACCTATGTTTGAGCCCTCTAGATTGCTCAGAAAATTCTGCCAAATAAATCTTGGCCTCTCCATAAACCTAGAAAAACCCAAAAAGGGTTTGTCCTAGTTTTGATGCTCCAAAATTGACCCCAAAATGCTTCGCCCTCCTCTGCTACTGAAAAATGTCATTTGTGATAGTTGGAATGTTTTTTGCTCCTCAAAGGTTAGGAAATATCCTCCAATTCCCCTCCAATCAAATCCCAAACAATCCCAGCTCCTCACTCCCTCTCACCGGGCCTCCCACAAACAGCTCCACAACTCCTTGCGCAGGCATGGGGGAAAATGACGCAAGCCCAGCCATGCAAATTTGTTGTGTTGAGAAAGCAAACATTGCTCCTGGAAATTTCCTCCTTTGACAAGTATTTATGTGAGGAAATATCCCTTGTGGAGGTCACTTTGCAACAAAGAGGACGACATTCAAAGTGTTACAAGCAGACTATTATTGGCCCACTCTTCATCAGGATGTGAAAAAATACACTGGTCAATGTAGTCGTTGCCAGAGGATGGGAAGGCCTACTCCAAGAGATGAAATGTCTCTGCAACCTCAAGTGACTTTCGAGCCATTTGACAAGTGGGGCATGGACCTCATTGGGCCTATTGACCCTCCTTCAAGGCAAAAACAGTACATTATTGTGTGCACTGATTATTTGACTAAGTGGGTTGAAACCAAGGCAATTAAGGCAACAACAAAAAAGAAGGTGGATAAGTTCCTAAGGGACAATGTATTCTACAAATTTGGGTACCCTAGCGAGCTGGTCACAAACCAAGGCAGCCAGTTCACCTCCAACATGATCAAAGATTTGCTCAGCCATCACAAGATCAAGCATAGGACCTCCACTCCCTATCATCCACAAACTAATGGGCAAGTGCAGGTGACCAACAGAGCACTAGAGGGCACTTAAACAAGGTGGTGAGCAGCAACAGGAAGGATTGGGTAGAAAGGCTAGTTGAGGCCACCTGGCATACAATACCACATGGAAGACCACCACTGGATTCACACCCTATGAGCTGGTCTATGAGAAAAAGGCCTTGCTATCCATTGAATTTGAATATAACACCTTAAGGATGGTAGCCCAAATAGATTTGGATCTCAACAGTGCACAAAAAGAGATATTGTTCCACTTGAATGGTTTGGATGACTTTAGAATGCAGGCCCTCCTACATACAGACGTAGTTCAACTTCAGAGAAAGATCTGCCATGATAAAAATATCAAGGAGAAGCAATTTCAGGAAGGCAATTGGGCATTGTTATATGATTCTAGGTATAAAGACTTCAAGGGCAAGTTAAGGACAAGATGGCTTGGACCTTATGTTGTGGAAAGATGCCATGATAACGATTCAGTGCAAATCAGAACCATAGATGAAGAAGCCATTCCTTTGCTTGTTAATGGACACCGACCGAAAATGTACAAGAGACCTTTATCAAAACATGAGTTCGTTGATGATATCAATAAAACAGTGATGATAGTGGAGCAAATTCCAGCTCCTCCCTCATCAAATCACTAAGGAAAAAAGAAAAAGAATAAGGACCTAGGTGAAAACTTCCATGAGGCGCCTCAGTCCCATATTTGGGTTGAAAACCTCTTGAGAAGGCCCAGTGATGACAAAAAAAAAAGGAAAAAAAAGGAGAGAAAAAAACAACAAAAAGAGAAAGAGAATAAGAAGATCTGTGGATGAAAACCTTTCTTGAGGTGCCCAAGGCAAACAGATAGGGTGTAATATTCCTAATTAACTATGGCTAATTGGAATATTCGATTTTGTTCAATTTTTGCCTTTTATAGTTATTTGTAAATAAAAAGTGAGAAAGGGGGAACATAACTCACTTTAGAATAAAAAGTCACTTCCCAGGTAGCACAATGTTGTGACTTAAAAGGGAGCCAAGGGGGCCAAGGGGGACGTAGAAATGGAGCCCACACAGACATATGGAGGAACTGCATAGGAGGAAAAGAACACGTGGCAAGAGGGGAATCACGCAAGAGGAGGTGAGCCTAGGGATTGTGAGAGGTAGAGGCTATAAAATAGATAGGAGCCCCCTCATTTTGGATCATTCAGTTATGTGCATTTTGAGCTAGTCATTTCGACTTCTGAGCACGTTGGTTGTTTAGCTAGTCTGCCACACTGTTTAGTGCATTGAGTGTCTTCGTTCGGAGATCTCACCCTTAGCCCCGAGGGACTTTGAGTGCCTGCTCGGGCAAGGTATTTCCATCGATATTTCAGCAGTAGTTTTACTATCATTTCAGCAGCAGTTTCATCAGCTTTTTGGAGGACTGAGCAGCACTTGGAGAGGGACACAGTTCTTTTTGGTTGCAGTGCTGGATTGGGGTTTGCAGGTGGATTTATGCTGGGAGATTGAGAAGGGGTCCAATTCTTGTCTCATTGGGGGATTTCTGGTAGTGTTTCAGGCAGAGTTTAGAGGGGTTTTCTTCAGTGGCAGCGCAGGGCATTGAGGAACTGCGCAGAACCCCAAGAAGGTGTTTTCCGGGGGTCGGCCATTCCAGGAAAGCTTTCTAGGTTTTTCTGGGTTTCTTGAGTAGAGCTCGAATCAAAAGTTTCAGCTTTTTCTCAGGAGGGGAGCAGCCCCAAATCATCATTTGTTTTCTAGCAGCAGCAGCATCCACGCAGAGAGGCCATTCTTGTCATTCTGAGAGTATTTCTTCACTTGCCTTGTGCAAGTCGAGGTGCCATATGTCTGATCTCCTCTTGTACTTATTTTATTGCTCAGTATAATAAAATGGCTTAGCCTTTCTTGCTGCATTTCTTGTGTATCTGCTTATATTTCTGGTTTTTGTCATTATATGTTGTTTCACTGTTATTTATCACTTCTGGGTCACTATATCATTTGCAGGTATTTGGTTGGAGTTAGCTGGGGTTTTGAGGGTTATTCCAGGTTAGGAATATTACTGTGGTATCATAGCATAGTTTTGGCTCAGCCTGTGGAGCTAGCAATCTATGACACCAAGGAAAAAACCCTACATTTGTTATAGAGGTAGGAGGTACATAGACACTGGATATAGGTTGGAGAATACCTACAGGGAGGGAGACTATGAGCCTGTGGTAGACACAGAATGGAGAGAGCCAGTAGTGGACGCAGAACAGATGGCCAACGAGGACGGGAAGAGATTTGCGGATATGCTCCTCAAATCAGTGTAGGATCTATCGAGGCAGATTGAGGTGATCGGGCAGAGATTCACGACAGTAGAGGCCAGACAACGTGAGAGCCCACGGGTTTTTCAGATTGGTGAGGGATCAGGTGCATTCCATCACTTTCCATAGAAGCGTGATACTACGCAACAGGTGGCCTCACATGCCCCTACACGCTCTACCATGCCCACTTTCTTAGGAGCAGACACGGGGGCCGTAGCCCAGCAGGAGGTAGAGCTCGGACATATGGGCGATTATTTTGCAGAGTACCAAGCCTATGGGTAGGAGTTCAGGGAAGCCCTCTCATTCAGATATTTTGTTCAGCTCCAGCAGGATAGTAGACCCCGTGACCATCACAGAGGGTACCGGCATTACCATGATGGCAACACCCACCGTGCAACGAGTAGATTCCACTTGCCTACGTTTGATGGCTCATCAAACAGTTCGGCAAAGTTTTGGGTGGAGAAGCTGGACATTTATTTCCAGCTTAACCAGATGTTGGAGGTAGAGGCCATCAAGGTGGCAACATTGCATTTGGATGGCGAAGCCCAGGATTGGTGGTTTCATGGGATGGTTACACTAGGGCACTCCACAGTGACGACATATGTCGAGTTTACTAGGAGACTGTTGGAGGGATTTGATCAGAGGGATCCAGAGTAGCATTTTGTTGAGCTGACGAGGCTCAAATAGACAGGGGGCCCAAAGACCTACATTGCAAATTTCTTGAGGGTCTCTGTGATGGTGCTAGACCTATCCATGGCACGGAGGGTCTATATGTATGTTGAGGGGTTAGCAGAGCCACTTCGAGGTCTAGTCCAATCCACTAGGCCAGCCACACTCCAGGACACTATCATTAAGACCCGGGACTTACAAGATGTCTTACCCAGGACCCGGACACCTTACCCCCAAAGACAACCCTTTCAGTCTAAGGGGAAGGATGTGAGGATTCCTCCTCCAAAGGGGAATCTAGGACAAGTACAGTTTGATGACGATGCCAAGAGGGAGCTGAAGCGGAAGCGGTTGTGCTTCACCTGTTAGGAGCCATGGCACCAGGACATAGATGTGCTGCTGGCAAAGCACATTTTATTGAAGTCTTCTCCGAGAGCAGTGGAGAAGAGGATGACGAGGAGGATGTGGAAGTAGGAGATAGCCATGCCATACAGGGACCTTTGCCACCTCCACCACCAGTAGCAGGTGGTGCATCTTTTGCACCCACCGGAGGGGCCCTTGCAGCATTGCGGGGAGTTCCCAAGTATTTGACGCTACGCGTACAAGGGACAGTATGTGGCCAACGCGTATCAGTTTTGGTTGATAGTGGGGCAACCCACAACTTCATCGATAGTTGAGTAGAGAGGTATTCAGACAGAGAGCTTCGATGGGTTTTCAGTATTAGTCCCAGGAGATCGGACCATGACGTGTGCTCGTTATGTTCCAGAGCTTTCAGTGATGATGGGCACCTACAGATTGACTGACTACTTTTTCGTGGTTGATATTCCGGACACCAACATGATACTGGGTGTTCAGTGGCTTATTACTCTAGGGAAGGTCACAATGGATTGGAAGACCCTAGAGATGGAGTGGGATGATGAGAAGACAGGGAGGCATGAGAAGATATAGGGACAACACACATATCTGCCTCAGACTGTGTCGGCCCATCGGATGGAGGTAGTCTTCTGGAAGGGAGACATAGAGTGGGCAATGGAGCTGCATGCATCAGAGGCAGGGACTACAGGGCAGACAGTACATCCAAAGGTCCAGTCCATCCTTGATTGGTATGCCATAATGTTTGGAGAGATTCCACCAGAACAACCATCCGATCGGGGGTTTAAGAACACTATCGAGCTTGAGCAGGGGCATCCGGACAGTGATCACCACCCCCTATAGGCACCCCAAGGCCTATCAGGACGAGATTGAGTGGGCTATCCAAGAGTTGTTGGCACTTGGGCACATTCATCCGAGCACGAGTCCTTTTGCTTCTTCTGTTGTGTTGGTGAAGAAGAAGGATGATACATTGAGGATGTGCATTGACTACAGGGCCCTGAACAAGAAGACCCTGAAGAACAGGTACCCCATACCCTGGATTGATGAGTTGATGGACGAGTTGAGGGGAGCACAATTCTTCTCAAAGATTGATTTGAGATCTGGGTACCATCAGATTCATGTGAGGGAGCAGGATATTCCCAAGACCGCCTTCAGGTGTCACTATGGGCACTTTGAGTTCTTCGTGATGCCTTTTGGGCTAACCAATGCCCCAGCTACATTTTAGTTGTTATAGCTCTGATACCACTTGTTATAGATCTAACCCGGAAATATATAAAATATATAAATAAACCCAAGAATAACAAGATCTAAATAGATAGAAATGCTTCTTTATTATCAAACCCTTAAGGTAGGGTAACACCATACATTCACTCCTTAAGGAAGGAGAACACTCCACAAGCCATATGCTTGTTCATACAATAATCCTTGACTTATTCCTTGACATCTCTCCATGTGGAGTCTCTAGCCTCTATATAGGCCTCATACATGCAATACCATGGATCATTACCATGGTTCCCTCATACCGTCCACTAATACCATGGGCCCATTACATTATTACTAACTACTTGTGGTCCCTTACATGATATGGGTTAACCACCTTATTTATTACTATGGCCCATCTCATTATTACCTTATTACCTTGGGTACCTCCCTTGGTATCCCATATTACCCCCTAGGTATATAAGATTCCACCCCCCTTAGCATGTTTCATCCCCGAAACATGGGAAGAACACAAATAACAAGATCTACTCAAAAGATTAGTCCACTGGTACCATGCACGTGCATCTAGCCATCCAAGAGAAAGGTGAACCCTCGATCTCGCTAGTGCCTCGCTCGCTTGAGATGGAAGTTGACCGTGGCCACTCTTATGTGTTGATGTGTAGTAGGTGGATCGTTTCTCCTTTGTATCCATCTTGTGGGGGTTGTTGTCCTTGTGACTAACTGGTTGCCATCTTGATGGTTATCTTGCGGGGTGATGTGGGTGATGATATGTTGAAGTTTTAACCCACGGTGTCTTCTGCTTGACTTCACCCTGCTGTGG
>APFE031056466.1:174762-187692 GCA_000404065.3 Pinus taeda | reverse complement strand
TTTAGGATAGGATAGGTCACATTTAATTAGATGCATTGCATTCCTATTTGGTGTTTTTATCTTTCCTTTGTTTTGTTGGTTCTTGAATAAAGTTGGTTTTGAGCTTCGAGATGATGTGGCTAAAATTTTTTGAGAGGGTTTTGGTAAGATACAACCCTTGGTTTATTTGTTACCGTCTTCATCTTTTTTGTTCACATATTTCAAGTCAATGATTTTCCTATGGAAAATATGATCGTTCAAATCGGAAGTTGTACACAAACCTTAACACCCACATCATTTAGGATTCTCATTTCTCCACTCGGTCTTGTTTATGAATAGTGTGTTCTTGCTTATCTATATGAGTAGAGTAAGATAATGGGAAAATGTTTAGTGATCAAAGCATCAGATGTATTAAACATGTCTCTGAACAAACAAGCTCTTCTTCTCTCAATAAGTCAGGATCCCTCTTCTTCTCATTGAAAAAATAATAAGTTCCTATGCACAGTCTAAAAGAAAAGAAAGAAAAATAAAGGGTGAAATAAGAGAAAGGCTTCCTGCGTGGGGAGGTGAAGCAAGTGACTTTGTCAGGGTACTGTCCAAGCTTGCTGGCAGTGAAGCAACGTTTGTTTTCCTGAAGTGACTATGTCAAGATATTGTCTATGCTTGCTAATAGCAAAGAAACACCATAGATGTAAAACTCATACTTTGATTGTTTTTATTTTGTCGTTCTATATTACCCTTACTTAGATCAAAAGGATAATGATATGGCTTTTTGTATGTTGTGTTACACCAAGTGATGGAATGGAGAAGACTATATCTTTAATCGGGTAAAAGTGGGAAACTAAGGTAACTCATTAATTGAATCAATATTTCTTGGAGAATTGAGACTTTGTATTTAAATTAAATCATTTCAGAGAAGCTAGGGTTTTCCCAGTATGTATCCAAGTGTTTTTGTTGCAAAAATAACCCTCCAAAATTTTTTCCTAAGTTAATTTTGGAGCCTACATAAACTATCGTTTCAAGCCCCTTAGTGTCAACACATTGTTTTATTTTTTATTTGTGTGTTTTCTCCTAGTGTCTCATCCTCTGAAGTCAATGTTTCTTAAGCATTATCACCAAACCCTTAGAATCACTTAGGTTATCTATTCCATGGTTAGGTGAACTCGTGACTTATCCTGACTTAGAAACTTGCCTTTACACCATGCACACACTTGAAAAAGCACACAAAAGCACCAAAAAGTAAACAAAAGCAAGAAAATTTTTCTTTAAGGAAAAATCACACTCCAAGTTTATGAGCACATGTGCTTGATTTGAGTTCACTTCTTTAGGTTGAAGAAGTGTGCCCTCCTCTAGCACACTCCTTCATGCTGAGAAAGTGCACCCTCCTTGAGCGCATTCCTTCATGTTGAAGAGATGCGCTCTTCTTGGATGCATGCATATGCCTCTTTGTTGCATGTGGGCACACTCCTAGAAAATAGGAGACCACTTAAATCCCTTAACTAACCCTTTCACTCGACGACAAGTGGCGATCATGCATGAATCAGTTTTGCATGTTGAATATTTTCATTTCCTTTCATGATTTCACAATTGATCCTTCTTTTCTTGTTGTCGTTTCTTTGCTTTTTAGTTTATTTAGTGGCATTTTTTTTTATCTTGATTCTGTAAGTGTTAATTTGATGTCACATGCAGAAACTCTGCACATTCCTCAATTTTTCACATTCTACCATTATTGCGATAGGGTCCATATAAAATTTCAGGTCCTTCTTCTTGTCATTCTTATCATGAATCCTTGTTGTTGAACTTGTTATGGATATTTCCTTAGGAAAAGTGCACTTCTAGGCCTTGAAGCTCGATCAACCTTGAAAATTGCCCCCAGAATGACAAATTTTCCCTCTTCAGTGCACTCCTTCATAATGAAGAACTACGCCCTCCCTTGAGCATTTAAGCACACTTCTAAGATATGAATTATTTCCCTCCATCCCTTCGACACCTACCAGTGCACCATCCTTCTCTTTGAGTTCATGAGCTCACCCTTAAGGACAAAAGTATTGATGACATGTTCCTTCATCCCTTCAGAGTGCACCAGTGTGACCTCTCTGTCTCCTTGAGTGCATGAACACACTATGAAGGCCTGAAGGCCCAAAAATGCACCCCTTTGACCCTTTAGAGTGCGCTAGTGCAACCTTAAGGTTTCCTTTCTCTTACATGAATCCATGGGTGCACTGCAAAGCCTCGAATGCATCTTGACCTTCCTTCGTGCTTTGAAAGTGTGCCCTCCTATTTTTCATTCCTATTTTCTTATGCATGCAAGTAATTTTCTATTTTTTTTAATAGATTTACATTTTTAATAACCTCTGATGGCTCTTCATACATGATTTATGAGATATTGTTGCATAGTTAGTTTTATTAACCCAATTTTGTCATTACGACTATGCTTCCACAAACAGGTGTTCATGTTGCAAGTATTGTCACCCTTTCATCATCTATTGGAGCCATGTCTCCTCATAAAGTGGCCTCCAAAGAAGTATTAGATACAAGAATTGAGGAACTTGTTGAAGTGACCAATCCAATCATTCCTATATATGAAAATACTTAGTGATTCATTGATAATTATATTAAGGTCAAATGGAGTAGCATATATGACACATTCATGCAAACACAAATTCTTGACCAATTGGAGGACTTACCATTGTACATCAATATCAAGAGGTCCAAGATGCATAGGATCGCGGACAGATTCTTGGTCATTCCTTGTGCAGAAGTAATTGAGTGGATCAATACACATATGAATGACTTCCATCTTGTGCTGCGCAGTGAGAGTGCCACTTATTATGGAGAAGACCTGAAGATGCATTATAATATGCTTTAACCCAAATAATATGCAAATGATGATTTCTGCAAGAGATGGGCCAACCTCGACACAAGTGACATTATAAGATCATGGTATCGAGAGCCTCCCAATTTTCAGCATTGCTTATCAACAATATATCTGACTAATATTCTTAGAGACATATATCAGTATCTGATATCCATGTGTTGTTAGTTGCATTGGAACAAGAACGTTGAGGTGTTTGAGGAGAATTGGATATATATGCTCAATGTCGTGGTCACCCGGGGTAAAGATTTCAAGTGGATAGATATATTATCATTTGAGTTGCAATGTCATGTCAAGAAGGCAAAAGAATCTTTGAGGGTGAACCAAGCACCTGAATTCTACATGTTTGCATTTCTTCTGGATGGAATCTATGCACTATATGATTTCCCAACATTGTACTAAAACTAGACTCCCAAGAATAAGTTCCAAGTGTACTTCCACTGTAGAGTGATATTAGAATCAAGCTTCAGAAGCACATATGAAAAATTTGTCAAGCATTTCTTTGTGGTTATCTTTCATATGATATTCAATATCAATCATCCTTGTATGACTGATCAGGTGAAGGAGTCATTACGGGATATCATGGATTGGTTTCCAACTCCCGAGGGTACATACATTAAATTTTTTGGTTGTCCGATATCCCCTCATCTCATGCCACGATACGTGACTAATAAGGTGGTCATGTAGGAAGTATAAAATCATTTGGACAAGGGATTGTCAGGAGTTCTTCATAGGAGGAAGAAAACCCCTTGGCATGCCTTCCCATTGAGCATTAGATTCTATGAATTGAAGAGCCACAATGTCACATCGATGAAAACACAAGAGTTGGATTGCTTGTACTTTGCCACTAAATAATTTCATGGTTATGATCCCATGATATTGTGTAGGCAACATTGTGAAAGGATTTGTTTCAATACGTGGTATTTGTTGATGTCCACAACATAAGATGACAAGGTAAAGAACTAGTATAATGTAGTTAGAAAGACACATCTAGTAGTGGAGACCAGTTCACCCCAGGATCCACTAGCTCAAGATATGCAAGTACAAGAGGAAGAACAAATAACCCCTAAAGAAATGAAAGTAGCTCCTAAGAAGAGGATCAGATATGATTTTCCAGGCGAGAGCAGTAGGAAGTGGAAAGTTGATCTATTGACCATGGGAGTTATTCAAGCAGAGTAAGAGAGGAGAGAAGAATAAGAATAAGAGGAGAAGAAGAATCAGGATGAGTTGTTAGTGAAGCAACAAGTAGAAGAAGAAGAGATGAGAAGGATAGAAGAAGAATAGAAAAGGTAGTCCCAAGAGGAAGAAGCATCACAAAGGCTAGAAGAAGAGTAGTTGACTCAAGATCTAGAAAACGAATAGTTGGAGGAAGAGGATACCATCCAGCCAATGGAGGATGAACCATATACTCCAAAAGAACATCCTCTCATAGGTGGTCATCTTCCATTTGGAGAGATGTGGATCACACCTCCACTGGAAGATAGATTCATAGACATATGCAGTGTCATGTTTGATCAATTCAAGAAGAGTATCGTGCAGCAGAGACATAAATTTCTCCCAATGGATCCTCATAATCTAATATTAGTTTATACAGAGAATGTTATTATTGCCAACACCAAAAGGCATCCTAGGGAAACCTAGTGGGAAATGTTTCTTTTGCCACAATAGCATAGGACAACTGTGAATATCTACTAATTAAGAATGTTATATTGAGAAAAAAACTTGTTGCAGTGAAGCAACAGGAAAAAAATCTTGTGGCATAGAATCAACGGTTATCATCACAGAGTTTTAACACCACTATTTTCCATGCATGAATAACTAGGTCCAATGGAGGAAACCATGGCACAGCTATATGATGAGATGATAGTTATACAATACATGGTGGCTCCTCTCTTTGGAAATCAAAAGAAAGAACAAGAAATGGTAAAACTCCTAAAGGTAACAATAGAGTGGTTGACCATCTAGAGGAGTGAGTTGCCAAGTATCCCAATGTTGGACAAAGTTCAGTTGAGACTCCACCTACAGAACTACTTGAATATTGGAGAACAGTCGATTAGTACTATTGTTGCCTATAATTGACAACATAATGGTTTCGAGTCTCTAACATAGAAGCGTGGGATGCCTGCAATAGGAACAATTGAAGTGATCTGATGTAGAGAAGTCGTCTTCGAGGAGATTAGGCAATATATTGAACAAATCAAGCACGAAACTAAACAAGAAGGCTTGGAGGTTAACAAAGACACTATTCTAGAGTATGCCATCACACCTTTCAAATCCCATATGAAACTTTCATGGCTCTAGAATAATGTACAATCAAGCTTCAAGACCATACTAATGGAGGCACTAGAGGTGAAGATGTGGTATATAGGGGACTTGCCAGTTCGGGTCAAAGCCATATCAACGAAGTTTAGGGCATGGCATACTTACATTATAAGTGAACTCCATGAAGAATCAAATGATTTATCCATTTAACGAGAATTTGTCCCATTACCTGTTTTGTCTTATTAGGCCATCGTCTGATATGTAATTTGTTTCATGTAATAAATGATATGTAAAGAATTCAAAGGGACGCATGTGGAATGTGAAGAGACACATATGGAATGTAATAAGTCATCAATAGAATGTGAATAGTCATAGAAGTCATAGATTCATGATGAAGCTCAAAGGTCATTGTTATTTGTTATAAGTAGATCCTCATCACTCAAAGAAAGGGCTTTGATTCTTGGAGTCTTGCCTTGGATTCTCTTGTAGTGCATAGGATACAGATCATTCTTTGGAAAATTAAGTTGTGGCTTCATGTTCCACTATTGGATATAGTGTTCATTCATGTAATAGTGTACTTGGGACCTCTCACTTTTGATTAGAATCTCTATGAGCCGACACTTCTTCATACATGTATCGTAGATATAGTATGATTATTCTTGTTATGTTTATGATATATGTTGCTCTAGTTATATACTAAGCTAATGAACTACTTTGTTGCTTAGATATGGCTATTATTTAATGAGTTTTGTTATGCTTTAATGATTGTTGTTTATTATGCGGACCAATTTGCAAGTAATCAACAAGCCTTTCTCTCCCTTGCCAGGTTCCCCTTTAAGATAGTACTATTATATTTTTAACTGGAGGATTGTTTTCCTTCACTAGTCATGGATGTTCCCTCATGCACCTTACATTGGTTGTCTCACAAATCTCACATACTTGTTTCTCTAAAGAGGTGTTATGTTCTCTTCTTTGTAACCAAGACTAAGGTATATCTTTGAAACCTTTCCAATGATGGTCGAGTTGTATGACCAGATGGGACTCCTACACCAAATAGTGTGAGGTCTAATTGCAATTTCACATCATGGATATCCCCTTACAATGTTGGCAACATCCAGTACCGTCAACAAGACATCAAGGAGAATCATTTCATATATGGACACCATATTTCTTAGTACATTTTGGATTACATTTTCGCAAAAGATGTAAATGAAGTTACAAAGGTATAGGACATTCCATCCACGGATATATAGGAAAAAAAGTAGTTAACATGACTTTGGTGGAACTATGTTTACTTTTGGAGGACATAGTTTTGTAGAAGAGCACCAAAACTACAAGACAAGGGTAGCATGACCTTTGCAAATTTGGGTTGAGAGGACAACTTTTAGCCGAATAAAAATGGTACTCTAGGGATAAGGTAGAGAAAATTATTCCTCACATCAATTATTAAAAGCTTTTAGGGGCCAAAAGCCTCTCAAAAAGGGTTGGTATCATCTAAATTAGATCATTAAATGGAGGAATTAACTTGCTATATCTTTTTACTAATGTGTCCCAATTTGGAGAATTGGGGTTTAAAACCTTTCAAAGCCATTTTGAGGCATTAAATGACAATTTTTTTATTAAAAAAACTCTTCTCAAAAGTGTTATGCCTCATGAAATTGTTATATACTCAATTACATTTCCAATAATGAAAGTATCATGTCAATTAGAGTTTGCATGCAAAATTTATGCCTCCTAGAAGTTGAACAATTATGTTTGACCACCATGGTATAGTGGATGCCACCTCAACCCCCATTACTCATATATGATTGGATAGTGACATTTGGAATATGAGAAAGACTCTATAAGAGTCAAATATGCAACTTTATTTGAGAGTTGAAGGAGTCAAACTTGACCTCTGGTTGGCTATTGAGTTATGTTAAAATTGAGCCACTAGGAGAAGCAAGGGTTCCTTTCTATTTGATTGTATCTTGTTCCATAGTAGAGTATAGAAACATGGTTTTAGAATGAGAGAGAATAATAGAGGGGGTTAAACTTCTTTACTAGCCTTATAGGAGATAGGTCTCAAGTAACTCCATAGAGAGTTCCTTCTCCATTGTAGATGCATTCTTCCATTCTAAAGAGAAAAGAGAGCATAACATACTCACCTTCAAGTTGGTTTTTCTCCTCTGATGATTTCCTAGAGAAAATATTTTTTTCATTATGGATTGTATTTTTTGTTCTCTATTTTTCACATTTTATTTATTTGATTTAAAAGAAAAAAAAAAATAGTAATTATCAAATCTAGAACCTAAAGTAATTTAACCCTTATATTGTGGATTTCATTTTATTTTATCAAATATGTTGTGATGAAATATCTAGTGCCATATCCACAACAATTTATAGATCACATATTCACTTCATCAATGTACTTTTTATGAAGAAACTTTATCACTAATCATGCATCAAGCCATTGATTTTCCATCACATGTTATCTCAATATTTTATTGGGATCCATTCCAACACATTAGGAATCATCACTAATCTAATTGTTACCTTAGGTGGTGAAGTTGTTTTGATTAATTTAAAATACATAGATTATCCTTTAGACTATAGCATGCTACTTGATGGGGAAATATATGTATACAATGAAGAAAATATCATCATTAATCTTTTGTACCATTAATTATATCAATGAAGTAAACTTAACAACTATCATAGATAATATTACATATCATAATATTATTACTTAAAGTATTAATAATATTTTTTCTTTGGTAGATTATAGGAGCATCATTCTTATGATTTGGGTGTTAGCTAGACTTGAGTATTAATAATGGGCCACCATTTCCAAAGAAAATTTTTGGTGTTTCTATACAACCATATTGAATGGCTTCATACCTCCCTTCTCAAGAATTTACTCATAATGAAAAGAATCCTTTAGCAATAATTTGATACTTATTATGTGACCAATATTTAACATCATATTTGATAACATATTCTAATTTTCATACCTCTTTGGGATTACTATTTCCTGCTAATGAAGAGTTCCTTGAGGCTTTAACTACCTTTGGATTGGAAGAACATGTCATTGAACCATTAGAATATGTCTCCTTAGTGATATTTATAGTTTCCACACATATCTACCCATTCTATTTGCATTATAGGGTGATACCATTTACCTATTTTACATAATGAAGAATATCATTATTTAAATGAAAAACAAAAATCACCTTAAATATTTTAAGTTTGAGAAAATTTAATGGTTGTAATAGCTCATAAATAATATGATAATATTTTCTAGCTGTAATTTCAAGGGAAGACCCTAAATTAAATTATATGACACTATTGAATGATTATGTTAATTGTGGCTTACTTGATCAGGTATATTTTCGAACTAATATATGAGGGTGCTTGAAAAAGAACATGATTGAAGAAAAAAAACAAAAATCATAGTGAAATCGAGATGACAAATCATGCCTCATGGGGAGCATGTTAAAGTAAGTAGAATGGTAATAGTGAAAGATGTATTAATGAATGCATACCAATTACAACAAAAATAGTATCCAACAAGATAAAGTGGTTGATTTGATTCTTAAAATTATATTCATCCATAAGAAGCTAGCTAGTCTCTTCTGAAAATCACATAAGTAGAGAGTTAAGATAAGCTTGTGTTTCTCATAATGCAAAACAATAAACTATGGAAGAAAAGATAATTTCAAAAAATATTAATATAACCAAATACTTTATTGTTGAAATTTAAATAAAATTGATGAATACTTTGTTATTGAAACTAAAATAGGACTAAAAGAATTAAATGTGTATTCTTCTCATTAGGTCAGAATCTTAAAAATGTCATTCACTAATAATCAAGAATAACCTTCTTAAATTTACTCTATATCGTTTCTCATAGAATTGAAACCTTCCTTTTTCACATATAATTAGTCTTGGGAATCTTCTCAAGTTTGTAAACCTACTTACTTCCGATCTTTTTAAAAGATCTTATCAATAATTTATTAACTAATAATGACTTAAATTATAAATATATAATTATGATGTTTTATTTTTATAATAAAAAAATATGAAAAATAATTTTTGAATATATGTGGCTAAAATAAATGAGGCTACAAAATTATTAGTGAGATTAATTACTCATCAATAAGTCATAAGAAGTGTCCTAGGCATCTAATATGGATGATTATATTTATTGAGAAATTATGGAAATTGGTCAATTAATGATCTTTTAGAAATCT
This sequence comes from Pinus taeda, assembly GCA_000404065.3. Taxonomy (NCBI): domain Eukaryota; kingdom Viridiplantae; phylum Streptophyta; class Pinopsida; order Pinales; family Pinaceae; genus Pinus; species Pinus taeda. The sequence goes on along the minus strand of APFE031056466.1, from coordinate 178,344 downwards.
TATCGATCAACTAGAATCACACTAAATCCTGCACTCAAACATCTTTTTTTTTCTCTAAATAATAGTCCTTTTTTTCTTCGCACTAAAACTTGCACTCAAACATCTTTTTTTTCTTTAAATAATAGAATTTTTTCTTCAAATAATGGTATTAAATTCTTACTTATCTAATATGCTTAGATGATTATGTAAATTTCCTTGAAATTGTCAAGTAAATAAAGGATTTTTTTTGCCTATCATAGTTGAGTCAATTTTTTCTTCAAATAATAGTATTAAACCCTTACTCTTCTAATATCGCTAGATGGTTATGTAAATTTCCTTTAAATTGTTAAGTAAATAGAGGTTTGGTATTAAACTCTTACTTTTCTAATATCCCTAGATGATTATGTAAATTTCCTTAAAATGTTTAAGTAAATAAAGGTTTGTTTTGAGTTATCATAGTTTTGTGTCTATTTTTATTACACATCCTAACCTTTATAATGTTTTTCAAGACATCAAAACAAAATTTTGTCTATGTGATTTATTTTAAAAAATATATATTTAATACATAGTATTTCTAGTGCCATTTTGTTTCTCTAATGCCATCTTATGTTAAATTTTTTTTTTTCTTTATTCAATAATAAAAATAGACTTTATTTTAGTGAAATTTCTTATAAATACTTTATTAATAAAAACAATCTATTTTTACAAAAATAAACTAAACAAACATAAAAGTAAAATTACAACCTTAATTTTACGTGATGAAGAATTAATAACTATTCAAAACTATTGATGTATCAAATTCTCATGATGAATAAAATAGAAAGTATTATGTTGCTTATAAATCAACAACAACTACTCATTATTTAGCATATATTTTCTTCTCTTTCTCTTTTCAATAATTTAAATTTTGAAGGCTTTAGTACTTCACACATTTTATTTTGTTGTTGACTCTTATTATTGAATTAATCAAGATCATAATAATCTAAATATTCGATTCCACAAAATTTAGAAACACTCCATACAAATTATATTTTTGTATTTTATTATTATACTTGAAGTTTCATATATTTATACATGAAATTAGGCTTAATATAGATATCTTAAGATAGATTGATTATCTCACCCAGCCAATCTAGTTAGTTAAGATAATATCTCAACCACAAGTAAAACTAGGAGATAGATCCAACCAATTAACAACAATTATCCAATGATGAATATCACACAATGATCACAAGACAAGTAGGATTTAATATCTCTAGCACCTTCCTTTAAATGAATATTTACCTTGATATTTGTTGTGTGTCTTATAAAGTGTTCATCAACATCTTTATCAACTTTAAAATCTCATAGTCTAAGCTCTATCACAACCATCCATATTGATCTATACTTCTACTTGATCTTTTGAACATACAATTGCTTCTACCTATAAATTCAATATTTGTAATGATTTAACTCTTAATTATTCTATTGATATACTTCTATTCGTAAAAATGCATGGCCCACCTTTGTATTTGTCAAATATCTAGGAAAGTATTCTTGATACTGAATGCATCCAAAGTCAATCTTACAACATGACCTTCATATATATTGATCATCATTTATGCATTCCATTTACTAATATACATTTCCATGAACATATTAATGAATCCATCCATATTTCTTTGTGTATATGTGATTATTGTTATCACATAGGAGCAATATGCTTATGAAGTTCATATTATGAAATCCATGTAGTGGAAGAAACTATAAGTCCTTCTCTTTATGATCTCCTAAATGGCCTTACTAATCTAATGATAACTAAGAAGTTAAGTAAAATATGAGCCCAATGGTTATCACGAAGAGATATTCCATCTCTTTCATTTTTCCCAAGTTGCTTATCAACCTTAGTTCATAGACACACAAAATTCACAAATATAAACCCATTATCATGACTTGTTAGTTGATTAATAATATATTTTGCATTAGTGGAAATGGGTAGTGATTTATTTAACTAAACTTTCTCTCAATATTTCTAGAATGAAGTAACTTCCCATGATACAAAGAAACTGCAACTACATTTGCATCTATTGACTTCACACCAATAATCCATACCTCTTGTTGAACTTGTGGATGAGCTAGCAAATGCTATTTCTAGCATCTCTTTTGGTAGCTTTTCCCTCATATTGTATGCCCCACAACATATATCCTCATGCTTTAATAAAATTTACCAAAACATTTGTGAATATGGGAGGTTCTCCAGAAGCATCATCAACTTCTCAACAAACATGATCGAGTATCTATTGACTAATACTTTGAATTTTTTATGGATGGAGAATATGGTCACTAGACCCAACAATGCCCATACAGTTCACTAGAGCAACCACAATTTTGAGCATATGTAGTCGGTCAAAGATGCTACATGTTACACTAGACTCTACACTTATTCTAATTGCAATTATAGATAGTGAAAAAATGTGAATAGATGCATGTTGTATATCTTTACTTGTGGCCTTGGGCTTTACTCGCAACAAAAATCATTCACAAAACAAATAAATAATCTATTCTCTTCTATTTAACTCTACTTATTTATAGAAAATTAAATCTCACATATCTCAATGACCCTCTTTTAATAGAGTTACACCCAAAACTACTAACTCTAATACCAATTTAGAAATATTTATGTACATAAACTACATTTTTTATTCTATTTTTATCACACACAATCTAAAATATTTAATCAATTATCTTAACAAGCTAAGACATAATATTTTAAACACACCTAAAACTAATAACTAAATCTAACTACTTAATAATCATTCACAATTATTAATATATTTAATTATCATTACACCATAGTTAATATCACAAAATAAACCCAACACAATTAAAAATTAACATCTCCAATAACAAATTCCTTTTATTTAATCTCCATTATTATAATTTCCTATAACTCATAAAACATCTACAACATAATATATACATTATACAATCTCTCAATCTCTCCTGTCTCGCAATGAACCATACAAGTAAAAATTAACATCTCCAATAACAGATTTCTTTTTATTAATCCCCATTATTATAATTTCCTATAACTCATAAAACATCTGCAACATAATATATACGGTATACAATCTCTCCGGTCTCTCAATGAACCATTGCCATTAATTATTTAATGGTCTCCAATTTCTTCTTGTTATACGCATATGAAAGCATCATCTCACATTTTCCATGGCACATTCAACTTCTCTACGATCATTGGTTTCACATGATATTTCTTTTTCACGACCATATGCAATAGTCACAATTTTAATCTAATTTTTCCTACATAAAAAATCAAACACAAAAATTATTATGGGAACCTCTGACATTTCCACATACCCTCTTCTAACACCAAACTTGTCAAAATATTTTCATTTAGTTCTTCTGGCAAGCTATCAATTACAGGTTCTTCTCTCTTTCAAGTATGCAATCAATGAAATGTTCCACCCACCCTTTTCTCTTTTGCTACAATGAATGACAAACTAATTTCTTAAAGCTTTTCCCTCTTTATGTTAATTCCGGGATGATACAATGAATTACCTTTTTTTTTCACTTTTATATTATTTTTTAATATTATATTTGGGA
>APFE031056466.1:152151-173676 GCA_000404065.3 Pinus taeda | reverse complement strand
CAAAGCATCCTCTCTTCTTATAACTCATAATGCTTTCAAACCATCCTTACAACATTTATAAGAAAACTCTCACACTTATTCATGGAAGCTTCACATTTTTATGTCCACTTATTCCTTCATTTTGGGTTGTCTTTATGGTTTTAAATCACATCAAGAGCTTTAGTTGCATCCTATCACATAATTCTCATTTTCTTGAAAGTCAGCTTACCTCTCACTTATGTTCAATCTTGTTTACATAAGAAACAATGTTTATCTAATCACCATGTGGATTACCATGAAGTTTTCTCTTCCTCATAGAACTCCATCCAACACTTCTTTTATTTGGCATTGACTAATCCTCCCATGACATTACTCAATTGTCTCCTTGATGAAATTGTCCTCACTAAAGGGTCTTTTTGTTGTGATACCAAATGTAGTTGCTACAAGTGCTCTCTCTAAGAATGCACAAATAATAAACCATTGAGAAAACAAAAATATCAAGGAAGCATATCAATTATTAATTATTAATAATAAACCATGGAGACAACAAAAATATTGAGAAAGCATATCAATTATTGATCATTTGAAAAAAAATATATAATTTCATAAACTACCATACAACTACTCTACTTCACTCTTCTTAGATCTGCAATCGCCTTTTCTTGGTTTTAGGTGATCCCCTAGATCCTCCTTAAATTTCCTTCAAACTTAAGTGCAATCGTCCCTTTAGATCCTTTAAAAGTGTCCTAACTCATATTTTCTACATGATCATATTGAATGTGTCAAGTTCATTCAAAATGTTATCCATTTAAATGCAACCCTTTCTCATACTAACATGCGTCCTAACTCATATTTTCTACATGATCATATTGAATGTGTCAAGTTCATTCAAAATGTTATCCATTTAAATGGAACCCTTTCTCATATGAACATGCTTGGCTATGTGAACAAAACTTCTAACACTATCAATTTCTTTCAACAAATTCTTCACTTCTCCCTTGTTTTCCTCAACAAAACATTAAAACAAAACACTATGTTCTTGAATCCTTTGTTACCTAATTTTTATTACATTCTTCATTTTCTTCTTTCACTGGAAGCAATTCCAGCTTCCAACCTCATTTCAGTACATGTTGTAAATATATTGATATCATTTTCACTCAACAAATTCTACACTTCTTTAACACCACAACCTTCATTTCGGCCTTATTATTCTCACCAAAACAATAAAACAAAACATTGTTTTCTTGAATTTTTTATTATTTCATTGTTATTACATTCTTCATTTTCTTCATACACTAGAAGTAATTTGAGATGCATACAAAACTATAATTAGAATATATTTTGTTCACTCAATAAGGTTACATATAGGTACGTCAAGGTATTTCTATCTTGATTATCCAATTCCATTAGTGTTGATAAAGTATTCAACAACATCTCTAGCTGTTTCAAAATATTGTTAATTGAAATTTGTCTACTAACCCTGGTAATGGTGTAGTTACAAAGTTGAATTCTCAATTTCGTATATAATCATGGATCTGAATTGAATGGTTGAACAACATTTCACAAGTTGTCTCATAACCTCAAGTAGACTAGACAACCATCCATACTGAGTTTTATTTCCACTTATCCCTTGAAGATACACTTGCTTCATGCCCTAGAATAATTTTTTTGTTTATAATGATTGAATATACATAAAACTTCCATTTATCCCTTGAAGACACACTTGCTTCATACCCCAAAATAATTTGTTGGTTTATAATGATTGAATATACATAAAACATCCACTTGTCCCTTGAAGATACACTTTCTTCATACCCCAAAATAAATTTGTTGTTTATAACGACTGAATACACAGAAAAATCAAAAGGATGCAACTCTCTTGTGAAGCAATTACAACTCTCTGGTGAGGCAATTGTTAAATCAAGAGACTGCATCATAACACTCTATTGCCTTCATCAAAACAACAAACCATTACATATATGTGATGAGATTATTGTTGAACTACTTTCTGGAATATAGGAACACCGACCAACTATGTCTATAATGGAAAACAATTCAATAACACATAACAAAATCTAAATATGGGATAATCTTCTAGATATTTCTCCATTATTCCAACATGAATTAATAGACATTCTATTGACATACTTCTAGAGCATTATATTGACATGTTTCCTTCCACTGAAATACATAAATGTTATCTATTATACTAAAAAAAATAATAAAAAATATTATACTAAAAAATATTTCAAAAAATAATATAAATACTTAATGTACCAACCCAAATTTTCAACATTATGACATATAATATAATTGTGAAATTCATTATCATTTATTAGAAAAATATAAATCTAATGCATCAATAAAACCTCTAAAAACTTAATCTAATTATGTCATCAAACTTCACCTTCATATTGCCAATCACCTTCATATTGCCAGTCACATGCTCACTGTGAATGTATCAGATGTCCAATCAACAATCCACTCTTGCCCAAACACTCCACAGCTTGATTTGGTGGAATCTTGTAGTCTGTCGCACCATTGTGTCACTGCCCAGTATGAGTTGTCTTAATTATATGGGATTGAATAGTCCATTTAATTTGTCGTCCGTTGTTAACCATTAAACAATTTTTCCTATACTAATTCCATGCCCATACTATCAATGGCTAGCAACAACACGCCACGCCTTTAGCTATGCGACTCCACTTTTCTCTAACGCTCGGCTTCCAAAGGCTATTTCAAGAACAACCGCCCAAAGTTGAACATATCCATCTCTCTCCTGGCTATTGCAGATATCATGCTTTGTATTATAAGGTATTTTGAGTGTCGTAGGGCGAAATGAAATATACAATGAGACTGATTGATTATGAGTGCCACAACAAACTAGCCCAAATTTCCTTAGAACTTTGAGTCCCACATGATGTCGCTCAATTTAATGTATAAATGTTGCATGCACTGTTAAAAATCATTATGGAGATATGCTAAAGCTAAAAGTAAATCATCTGCTATTTTATACCTTATATCCCACTATGGCATAGGTGAATCCTTTCCTTGGCGTAGGCGGTTCCTTTCCTCTCGCCAATCTAAATAGGCGTTCATCCACACTTCAATCGGGCATGAATTTATAAACCAGTAGTAATTTCTTAGATTTCTTGTGACACAATTTGAATAGCATAATCAAGATCCAATGCTTGAGCTTACCAGTGATGGTGACTTCGTTGCTTCCTTGATTTGAAACTGCAGAGTTTAATTCCTGATTGCGAGTATATAGCAGCAATCACTCAGGTAAAGAATCTACTCTTTTTGTATTTATATATATATATATATATATATAAAAAATACTCTACCCTAATCTAATCCGATTAAATCTCGCTTTTTTCACATTTTCCGAGACTTTCTCCCAGGGGCTTAAGCTTAGATTAGCTCACATATCAAAAGATAATTCTTGCACACACAAAAAACATATTTAGCGTGTCTTATTCCATAAAAGAAATTATATACAAATACATTTAAATACGTTTAAATAAATAAACTATTTTAATTACACTATTTATATTTATATTTATATTTATTAAAAAAATATCTCAACCAAACCTAAAAACTAAAAATTAATTAATAACTTATTAATCAAATAAATCATATAAATATTACCATAACTAATACATTCTATAATAAAAAATATCACACAAGTCCACGTATCCACGAGGAAAATTTGTTAGAAATAAATTAATGTAAAACATTTGTTTAACTATACATGATGTTGTTTCATGCTCCAATAACTAATTGAGCGTCATCCTTATCTACATTCTAAATTTAAGATTATTCGGAAAATCTAAAGACAAACATTAAATTTCTGAGATATTAAAAAAAAAATTAAGCATTCACATAAACGATTTCTTTATAATGTCAAAAGTTGGAGAACATAATTTTCCTTTCTACAGGAACATACCATCTCTCCATTTATATACAATTCCATAACTCCTATTAAGAGCTAAAGTTAATATATAAATTCTATTAAACCGATACTGGAAGTAATTTTCATTACCAAATTAAACCGACTGCAAACTTAGTTTTCATACATACAAAATAATCGTAACGTGCATCGAGAATCATGTAATTATTACTCTCCACGGATATAAAATAGAATTAATCTTAATTTATTAGAATCGAGAATAAAAAAAAATACATTTTAATGTTAATACTATTTATTTCGTAGATTTCTAGACACACTATATATCGATAATGTTCTAAAACACTCTTAAATGTATAAGCTAAACATTTAAACATAAGCAAAATATTTATGTACAGTTAAAAATTCTTATACCGATTTCAGTTTGACCTAGAAAACAATAGTATACTCTTTCGCATGTTAAAGACATAATTGCATATTTCTGTTCTACCTTTAGAAAAATACAATATGCTACTTCGTATATGTAAAAGGAGAGGTGCATATGTTGTTCTGAATTATGAGACTAGATATGCAAAGATACTGAAAGAACTTTGCAAGAGACCTATATCTATATCGCTGTTTTATATTTTTATCTCTCTCCAACCATTCCTTTCCTGCGGGAAGAATGGTGTGGTGGATTTTCATTCTTACTTGTGGCTGCTGCTGGAGTTTCGTTAACGCATTCTACGTTGTCACTTGAGCTCCTGCCTTTGCCTTTTTCGTGGTCTGAACATGGTTTTAAATTCGCTTGCTCCTCTCTTGAAATATATTGTGCAGTCTTCATTTGCCTCGTGTTTCTGTCTCTCCTGCAGCTGCTTTCTTGTTCATGTAGACACCAATCGCAGATCAACTCTTTCAATTCTCCATGTCTATACAGTTTACTGCAGTATCTGGATGTAGCACAAACACCCATTCCAAGTTTGGACACAATCTAGTCTAGGCTATTATGGAAATAGACTATCAATATATGAACTGTTTTTCAGAAACCATTCTCGTTTAGATTCTTAGGGTTGTTGGGAGATGTGGAAAGTCTAACAGGCCTATTACTAGTACAGAAGGATATTAAAATTAGAAATGAATTACTGAAATATAACAAACATCCTTCGCAGTGAAAAAGTTCCTTCTCGTTGCCCAAATCTCCACACATTTGTATTCTTTTATAGCAATTTGTGTTTGCATTTTCGGAAGTGAACCCTTTACAAAATTTGAAGCCATATTCACCACTGCGAAATCTGGGGACAGCTCCTAACTCCAGCAATAGATTATTTTATGTACGATTCTCCATGAGAAATCCAGTAATATCGTTCTCTTATAAAGAACGTTAAACTTTTAGTAAGCAGATTGAAGGAAGTATATTCTGACTCTGAGTGATTTTTACTTTTTCCAATTATGTTCTTGTGACCTGGATGTTGGAAGACATTAATTCCAACCGCCCGCCATTAATGCAGTTGCTAGAGTATTTTGTAGGATACGGCGGAAGTCTTGAGAGATGGATAACTTTCTGGCTCCAGAAAATTCTCTACTATGTATAAATGGTTGAAGACATGTTGTGTGAGTTTGTGTTCAAGTCTATTCTCTGATTTGGTATCAGAGGGCAGGTGAGCTGTGTGTCGTGTGAGGAGACACGTAAGGATGTGTGAGCTTGTAAGAGACCAGTGTTGAGAGTGTGAGGCTCTGTGAGCTTGTGAGTGTGAGTCTATGTGAGCTTGTGAGAGACCAGTGTTAAGTGTTCAAAGTTTATTGCTACAAGTGGTGCATCTGACTGGAGTGGTGCATCTGCCGGGAGTTATTTTTTCTGCAAGTGGACCAGAGTGTGATTGAAGTTTGGGTGCAAAAGAGTCGCTGGTAAAGGAGCTGCCAGAAGAAGCAGAGTTAGATTTAGAAAGCTGTTGGCTGAAGGTACTGGGGAGCCTGTTGCTGTCAAGAAAATAGAGTTGAGGATTTCGAAGGAGCTCCGCAAAGAAATTTGCTTGTGTGCTGGATAGAGGGCGAAAATTGTGTTTGGTTGAAGAAGGTTTGTGTTTCTGCTAAATATAAAATTGTGTGTCATATATTTCCTTTGAGGAATGTTGTATATGATTGTAACAAAAAAATTGCAGCATATGTTTTTTCTCGGAAAATGATATCCTGCAGTTTATGCTATTGAAGTTTTTGTGCTTTTTTTGTGAAGTTATGGGATCCTTTTACAAATTTACGCATGGAGACTCTATTGTAGTAATGCTACTATGGATGTTTGGTTGTCCTTGCTACTGCTACGTTTAAGATCTAAGCCGAATGTTTTTTTGCTACAACATTTGGATTGCATTTGTTACTAGTTGATCTTGTGCCCAAATCAGTCAAGTAGTTTGTATTTACACAAACGAGACTCTTGGTCTAGTAACTACATAGTCTCTGAACTTATCTAGAAGGGTGTTTTTTTACCTCTACTAAATATTAAGGTGTTTTGTGTTAAAAAAAGGAATACAAAGGGTTGTTATTCTTAGTTATTGATTAAGGAAATTAATTATTGAAGTTTAAAAATTTTGTATCTTGGTGGTTGGTACTTAAGAATTCAGAAGCTTATTGACAATGGCTAATATATTCGCATAATCTTATTTATTTGAATCTAACAAGTTAGATGGTGAAAATTATGCAAATTGGAAGTTTAAGTTGTAGACTTTGATGGAAGGCAAACAACACATGGGCAATTGTGTTTGGAGATGAAGTTAAGCCAATGTCCCCTCAAGCCACAGATGCTGCAATTCCAAATTGAGAGCGACAGGAAAACAAAGTAAAGGTGCTTTTGCGGATGGCGGTTAAGGACAACATTATTCTACACATTAGAGAGTGCAAAACATCCAAGGAGACATGGGACACACTCAAAAATTTGTATGAGACGAAGACTACAAATCGAATATTGTATTTAAAGAGTAAGCTTCTTTCAATTAAGATGGAAGAAAATGAAAGTGTTAGTGATTTTATTTCTAGAATTAAAGATCTAAAGGATAAAATAGGTGATATTGGTGAATCAATATCTAGTACAGACTTGGTTACTGTGACATTAAATGGAATGCTTGATGAATATCAAATATTTATAATTGGTCTTTCAACTAGAGAGAAGGCTCCTACTTTTGATGAGTTGGCAGGTATACTTATGCAAGAAGAAGAGCAGAGAAGAAGTCTTAAACAGAAATCTCCCAATTGAGATTTGGCATTGATGGCCAAAGGGAAGCAATTTTTCAAAGGCAAACAGTGGGAGAAAAATAAAGGAAAAAAGCCACAGGTAAAATCATTTCAAGGTACACCTTTACCAAGGACAAATGCCAAATCAAGTAGAGATGATGTGTGTTATCACTGTGGAAAACCTGATCATTTTGCTAAGAATTGCATGAAAAGGAGGACTGGTCAATTTAAACATAGAAGGCATTCAGGAAATTATGTTGATAGAGATGAAGCAATTAGTCATGACATTAGCAATCTTAAATTGTTTGTGTCCAATGCTGCTTTATCAATAGAAACTGATGATGATAATGCTTGGTTTATACATTTTGGTGCATCAATCCATATGTCATGCAAAAGAAATTGGTTTGATACTTATCATGAGATTAATAATGGTGGACACATCTATTTAAGAGATAATATATCACATGAAATTAAACGATATGGTAATATAAGTGTTATGATGCCTAATGGACAAGAAAAACAAATTCAAAATGTGGTGTATGTTCCAGGATTAAAGAAGAACTTAATTTCAGTCTCTGCTATCACAAATCAACATTTAAATGTTGAATTTGTGAAATCACATTGTCTCATAAAGGATGTGCAAGACAACTACAAGGTTGTTGCAAAAGGAATGAGAGTTGGAGGCTTATACAAGTTGGATGTAATGAAGAATGGGCATCAACCTTTGGCATCAACACGGATGTCAACTATAGAACTTTGGCATCAAAGGTATGGACACTTAAATCATAATGACGTAATGTTGCTACAAAAGAAACTAATGGTAGAAGGTCTTCCAATTATTAAGAGTGAACACTTTGAATGTGAAGGTTGTGCACTAGGAAAACAACATAGGGAAGAATTTCCTGTGCATGAAAATAGAAGAAAACGTGAAATGATTGAACTAGTACATACTGATGTATGTGGTCCAATGCAAACTAAGTCACTTGGTGGAGCGTATTACTTTCTTATATTTATTGATGATAGCACTAGATACACCTGGGTATACTTTATAAGAAACAAAAGTGACGTGTTTGAATACTTTAAAGAATTCAAGAGTGTGGTTGAGAAGCAAACAGAAAAGAGCATTAAAATTCTTCGATCAGATAAAGGTGGTGAGTACACTTCAAGAGTTTTTATCAAATATTGTAAACAAAATGGAATTACGCAACGATTTACAGTACCACATACACCTCAACAAAATGGAGTAGCCGAAATAAAGAATAGAACATTAATTGAATGTGCTCAAAGTATGTTAAAAAGTAAAGGACTTTCTAATAGTTTTTGGACTGAAACCATCAATACAATTGTATATCTTAAAAATAGAAGTCCTACTAAATATATTGAGCACAAAATACCATTTGAAGCATTGTATGGTTTTAAACTTAAAGTTAGTCATTTAAGGATATTTGGATGCAAGGCCATTGCTCATATTCCTAAAGAGGATAGGAGAAAGTTAGATGCCAAAGCCATCAAAAAGCATATAAAATATATGATCATAGTACTCACAGGGTATTTGCAAGTAGGGATGTTATATTTCATGAACATGTAGATAAACAAATAAAAGAAGATGAACATAATACATGGCAGACATCTTATGAAAGCTTTAAGGAAGAAGAAGAAGTTGTGGAATCAACTCAAGAACTAGAACACATGGACATTCCAAAAGACACATCAAGGAATCAAAGTCCACAAAGAAGTGATGAAGACACTCCACAAAGAAGAAAAGCAGAAGGTACTCCACAAGGTAATGAACCTCTAGGAAGGTCAACATGACAGATTCAAGCCCCCATTAGGTATAAAGATTATGCCTTAATGTCTCAAGTAATGATTGTTTTTGAACCCTTAAATTATGAACAAGCCAAAAATCATAAAGAATGGATGGAAGCTATGAAAGAAGAATATAACTCTATAATAAAAAATGAAACTTGGGAATTAACAGAATTACCTGAAATTAAAGTCCCTATAGGATCAAAATGGTTGTACAAAACAAAATTTAATGCAGATGGTAACATAGATAAGTATAAAGCAAGATTGGTTGCAAAAGGTTATTCACAAAAAGAAGATATAGATTATGAAGATACCTTTGCTCTGGTTGCAAAAATGAATACAATCAGGATTTGTAAAAAAGGGTCAAGAACATCTTGTATGCAAGTTAAAAAAGGCCTTATATGGACTAAAACAGGCCCCCAGATATTGGTATGAGAAAATCAACAAATTCTTCTTTCAGCAAGGATTTAAAAAGAGTAAAAATAATCCTAATTTGTATGTCAAGACAGACAGAAATGGGGATATAGTATTACTTTCTATATATGTTGATGATCTAATAATAACAGGGAGTGCTAATAAATTAATTACAGATATAAAATGAAGTTATCACAGGAATTTGAGATGGAGGATCTTGGTGAGATGCACTATTGTCTAGGTCTTTAAGTATGGAGAGATAATGGAAGAACCTTAAACACACAAAGCAAATATACAAATTAAGTACTAAAGATATTTCATATGAATGGATTTAAAGCACTGAGTACTCCATTGGAACAAAATATCAAATTAAGAAGTGATGATGGAACAAAAGAGGTGAATGGAACACTGTATCGCCAATTAGTGGGAAGTCTAAATTATCTCACTACCACTAGACCAGACATTGCTTATGCAGTAAGCATACTTAGTCAATTCATGGCTAAGCCTCATAAAAGCCATTAGATAGTTGCAAAAAAGGTTCCTTCGATACTTAAAGGGAACTACCAATTTTGGTATTGAATATACTAATGCTTGTAATATTGAATTGACAGGTCATTCTAATTCTGACTGGGCTGGAAATCCAGATGACAGGAGATCCACCACGGGATGCGTCTTCAATATAGGATCGGGAGCTATATCATGGAGCAGTAAGAAACAGGCAACAGTTTCCTTGTCATCAACTGAAGCAAAATATAAAGCATTATGTAGTGGTACCTATGAAACTATATGGTTCAAAATAATACTTGAAGATATTGGTGAAAGTCAACAAGAACCTACAATGATCAGATGTGACAATCAAAGCACCATCAAACTGGGGAACAATCCTATATGTCATGCAAGGTCAAAACATATAGACACACAATATCATTTTGTAAGAAAAAATGTCCAATCAAAAGAAATTTCTCTAATATACTATAATACAAATGAGAATGTAGCTGACATATTCACTAAGCCTCTTGGGAAGGCAAAATTTGAGTTTTGTAGAAGTAAGTTATGTGTTGTAGAAAATCAAGATTATATTGTAAGCCTAGCAGAGACTTAGACCCGCAGGCATGACAATTAAGAGTATGTTTACAGTATCTTATGTATCGAGCTGTAGTATATTTGTCATATGGTTGGAATTAAGGGGGGGTGTTGGAAGACATTAATTCCAACCACTCGCCATTAATGCAATTGCTAGATTATTCTAGAGGATTCAGTGGACATCTTGAGAGATGGATAGCTTCCTGGAGAAGCCACCGACTCCAAAAAGTTCTCTGTTGTGTATAAAAACTGGCTAAGCCATTGAATGAAGACATCTTGTGTGTGTTTTGTATTCAAATGTCTCTTCTCTAATTCTAGAATCATTCGAAGCAGATTTAGTTTTCTTTCTTTGAACAGAGGTTCCATTGTATCTAGTCAATCCGAAAACTTGTTGGTTGAGGAATTGACGAGACTTAGGAATGGCTAGCAGACATATAATAATTTACATCTATTCATTTGATGTATATGCCTTTTTCAAACAGTTATAGATGGTCGAATCGATTTGTTAAACAGAGGAACCTTTAAGTCACTTAGGATATGACTTTAACCCCACTTGTATGTTAAGCCCACACTAATTTTGATTCTCAAAACTGCACTTTTCATAATGGTTTCTAAAACTATTCCAATTTGCGAAGATCCTATCGCTCACCCACGCAACACAGATTGTTCTGACATCCACTGCAAAGATGTTTCTAACTAGGTTCTTGAAATATCATATTTCAAGAGATGTGTGTAACTGAACAAGATATTCAATGTCTTTCAGGAGAACAAGATATTCAACAATATTTTATAATAAGATAGCCCTAAGTGGTTAGCCAAGTCAGATAGATTAAGTTACAGATAGCTTCTAACTTTTTTCGAATATCATACTCGCTTGGACAAATGGCCGCTGTTATAAAGCCCATACCAAGTGGCATGTTATTTCTTCGTCAACTACTTGTTTGCCGCTGCCAGATAATTTGAAAACGCTAAAATTAGAATCTTTTGATTGTAAATATAAAGCTGACTAGGTTCAGCTGTTATCTCCGTCAGTAGTTTGCAGCAGAGAACGCTCTGATGAGGCAAGGAGAAGCTACTGATCATGTCGACAATATGAAACTGTGAAAGACAAACTGGAAAACAAACCATTTAAAATAAATCATTTGATATTAGATCTTTGATTAGTAAGGTATTATCAGAGAAATAACATGAATACTATGTGAAAATTTTATCTTACACATTTTACATTGTACCATGCATAACATTACAAAGTGGACATGGTATTACCGGACATGTTTTCACAATGGCGACATATATTTAAGATAAAAAAGTGTATAAAATATAAAATAAAAACAATAAGTCACCTGGCTCGGGTTTTAGTTCGAGTTTGAGATATTGAAATTCGGGAAAAAATCAGGACAAACTAGTTTTATAATCTTCATTAAACTAGTGTTAAATTATTTAATTTATATTTTTTATAATAAATATTATATAAAATTTATATCAAAATAAATATTGCTTTTGTTTTAAATTTTTTCAAAGAAAGTAAGTTGATCTTAATGATTAAATTTTATGGAATTTATTTGGTTTATTTTTTTGTTAGAAGTAGAATAAATGGTGATGGGTTGTATTGTTAAGTTTCTCACTCATGTGAAGGTTATCTATTCAAAATTTGAGAGAAAAAATACAGCCATGTTAAGGATTGGTGTTGTCTTATTTTCTCAACCTATAGATAAAACCTAATATAATCTCCAAAAAAAACTCAAAAAACAAAAACAAAGGAATTGACTCGTCTTCATATTTGCCCCTCCCAATTTTATGGATAACATTTGGTTAATGAAGTGAATTAGGACCAGTAACCATTATATATATTTGACATATATAAATGAAAGTACTTTTAAATAGATAGGTTTAATTATATTGAAAATGTTTCATATTTTAGTATTTCTTATTAGTTAAGTGACTTATTTCCAATTTAAGATTTAAATTTTGTTAAATTTATTGTCATAATTTTCTCTCTCATTTATATTTATGTTTTAGGATTATTCTCTTTCATCAGCCATTTGATCTATATAAATATTTTTGTAATAATGTATTTAAATGATAATAAACTAGCATTTGCATCAGATGTTGCAAAGGAAACGCCGTAAGGCATAAATTGAAGAACACAAATACAACAAAAAAATACTTCGATAAATAATAAAAATATATTGAACGCTCAAATCAATGCCCCATTAACTAGAACCACTTAGTAGACATATCTATCAACATTAGGATTATACACAATGATAAAAAAATTTCTCATATACAAACAACACCTTCCACAAGAACCTTTTGTCACATCCACATTTTAAAAAATGCTTTGGAACGTGATTGGAATCTCCCATATTGCCTTCTTCATTATGCAAATAAATCTTCCATATTGTTATTTTCATCATGAATATTGTTAGTTCATTGTTGTAAAGTGTTAGTGTGTTAAATTCAATACTATAAGTTCGACAAGCGAAAAAAAATTCCTCAATTAGCATAATATGCATTTTTCTCTCAACCATGCATAAAATGAATTGTTAAAGAACAAGATATCATTTTAGTTTTGTATTCTAGGAATATACTAAAGCTTTAGAAAGCTTGATGAAATAGTTGTATACAATAAAGGATTATTGAAGAATTTGAAAAGGATGACTAAAGAATTTGAGAAGGAACAATTGTGTAAATTAAGAGATCAACTAAAGAATTAAAATTTGAACATTAGATGAAATGAGTATTTAATTAGAACTTCTCATAAAAAATTCTTAACTTGTGAGGTAGGATATCAAATTTCAACCCTACATAGAATGACATTGTTTAATAGTAAAATACCATTTTAGTTTTCCAACCCAGGAACATATTAAGGTTCTTAGGAAGCTTATAATACAATTATGTACTTTAAGAGATCCTTGAAGAATTTGAGAAGGACAAAAAAGAGCAAGTTGTTCCATATAAATGTTAGTTACTTTATGTATAGAGTTCCAACATGATAGGAAACATGTATGTTTAGAGTTTTTTTTTTTTGGTTTCTTCAATTATTTCAAGGATTAGCTCTCAAAATAACTAAACTATTGAAACAAATTTACTTCAAAAGAATTGAATAAGAAACACCCATTGCCTCCTCTTAGAATGGAAACTTGCAATGCAACTCCATAAGCAACCTAATCATTGTTAATGCTTTTGCAGAGCTCATTCCCATCAAAGAAGTCCTGCAACAACTGTTGTGATTCGAGAATTCCCACTAACCAAAACAATATCATGGATGAATCTCTTACCATCTTAGCATGTTAAACACTTTTCTATAGGCTCCATGCACTTTGCAAATAGATTTGTTGTCAGCTCTTCAGACCTAGCTTTAATTATTGTTGAATAAAAGCCCATGCCTCCATATAATGAATCAATATATGTGGTTGTCTGAGCAGTGGATGAAGAAGTCCTCCTCAACAACAACATTTTGATGCTCATGCCAAGCAGTTTATCAAGACCAAAATCTAATTCAATGGTTCAATCCATTCACACATAATTTTCAACATATATGATCTTGCTGAGCATAGGTCACGTTCCAATCAGGAGTGACTTCATTCTCAAATCTGAATTCCATGCACAAATACCCGTATAAGTTGGTGGTTAATGCAGTCTATCTTAGACTGCAAACTGAATAATCTTCATTACTCTTTTTTATGTTTTGCTACCCAAAACTGAAAGTAAAATTGGCCTACATTGCTATGCAGCTTCATAGGCAACTGCCTCATTGGGGTTAATGCTTTTGCAAATCTGATTCTCATTAAAGAAGTCTTGCAACCATTGTTGTACTTTGAAAATTCCCACCTTGGGCTTTGCTCTTTGTCAAGGGTTGGCAAGTTTTATGGATATGTTGTTGTTGAGGAATAGGATGAGATTTGCTATATTTACAGTTTCTTTCATTTTCGATAAGGCTACAGTAAACTAAAATGCTAAAATAGAAATACCATATTGAAAAATTGAAGTTTAAAATTTAGCTAGGTAAGTAAAAAATTGGCATATCTGAGGCATTTTCTTCATCTGAGGCGTTTCCTCCCATGTTTCCACTATGTTGCCAAAGGAGGTGTTAAAAATTTTGGGGATGGAAACAGTAGCATCGTACTATTACTGTGAAATCCTATACCGGTTACTGCACCAGCTACATGTTGCCCTGTTATAGGCATACCTCCATGAATTCTAGCTTGAAGCCCACCACATCTGATGTGCATCTAGAAATTAAAGATATGGGAACCTTACTTATGTCAAGGTCATACATCAGACAGTCAGCAAAAATATTTGGGAAATAATACCGTGTTTCTTCCTTGAGTTTGTGGCAGTAGGATAATCAAAAAAACCAAAACACTCTCTCTTCATACACTCAGATGAGAACACCAAGCTTGTCAATTGAGTATGTAGGAAAGACCTATTTCTTCTTTGAAGGAATGGCTGTGTTTCTGGGAATAAAAACTTTCATAACACTTCCGGTTGTATTGTGACCAAGCGAAAGAGCAGCAACATCAAGAAGTAACAGGTCTTGTACATCCATTGCCTCCTCCACTTAGAGTGACATCTTGCATTGCAACTCCATAAGCAACAACCTCATCAGTTTTAATTCTTTTGTAGAGATCATTCCCCTTAAAGAAGCCTTGCAACAATTGTTGTGATTTGAGAATTCCCACCAACCAAAATAATATCATGGATGAATCTCTTGCCATCTTAGCATCATAATCAACAAAACCAAAACACTCTCTCTTCGCACACTCAGATGAGAACACAGAGCATAAAAGTAAAGGGAAAAAGAAATGCCATAATCTTGATATGGTGCCATCCATAAGTTGAACACCATTTGTGTTGCAAGCCTCAATGATGATGTCCAGATCCTGTACATACAAGGCAGGGGGCTTCTCAAGAAGGATGTGTTTCTTTTTCTGGGCAGACTAGAGAGCCCATTCAAGATGTAAACTGGTGGGCAGAGGAATGTACACAGCATAATGGAAATCAGCAAGGGTAGAGACTGTGAAATTGCAGTGGACCTGCAAATAAACATAGAAAAAACTAATTCCAGGTAACCATTCAAAATATTCTGCCAAGAATTTAATTATGACTCAGCATGCATATGGCAAGAAACCCAGCTAATACCACAACTGAAATCCCATAATCCAGTCTTGAAGCACAGAGCATAAAAGTAAAGGGAAAAAGAAATGCCATAATCCAGTCTTGAAGTACAGAGTATGAAATGAAAATTTCATAAAAAGCCATGAATCCATCTTACCTTTTCGGCCCTAATTTCCACATATGATCATCATGGATTGAGTACTCACCGAATTCAAGTTGCCAAATAGGTCTGGATTTCCCAGCAGTTGTTTCATTTTATGCGTTCTAGGATGGTGCATCCACATGGTGCCATCCATATATTTATGCATTCAAAGATGCAATTTAAGCAACAAAAAATTGTGATATCACCAACAATTATATAGCTGGATTCCAAAAATGGTTGACAAAATAGTCCAAGATAGAACGTTTAAACTTATCATCTCTAAAATGCCATATGATAACAATAAATAACTATGTCTAACAGCACTGTCAGTTGACAAAATAGAGAGGTATTTATGCCTGGACCAAATTTTTCTATCTAAATCTGAATTGAAGTTTTGAGTTGCATATCAACTGGTCGCTCTTTTGCCCCATGTGATAAGCATACTATTCTCTGTTTTTTTTAGTTACATGTAGTTTAGGTGGGTGAACAGGGTTTCCGGTAGTTTAAATAGGTGATTGTGATTTTGAAACGTTAAACCTTTAAGAACTCATGGTCGGTACAAAAGCATTATGCAAATACAATACCTGGTGCAAGATACTCAGTCCAAAATCAAACACCTTCAGATTGGCTTTCCCATCTAGGAGTAGGTTTTGAGGCTGCTCACCAAATTTGAAACCAATTTAACATTAAATATTATCTTAGCACAGAGCATTATAAACTAAAATTACATAAGCTCTCATTGGGTTCATATACAAAGAGCAATTTTCATAAATATTGAAAGTCAAACTGCATACCTTGAGATCTCTCTCAAAATTCTTCTCTCAAAATCCTCTTATAGACTTCTCTAAATGTTGAATCTGGCATGTACACTTCTAACAAAACTTTCAACTCCCCAACCTTTGGAAGACGAGGGTGGATCTTTGGTATGTGTTTATTTGATTAGAACTAGCAGTATCTAAAAATGAAGTGTTGCTTTGAACATTGTGAATGGAAATTTATTCGAAGGGACCCTCCAATGGACAAGGCAAATGTTACCAATGGCTCAGGCCATTCTAAACCATAAACGCTCCTTATTGTTGCCTCTTTATCCTTCTTTCCACCTTTAGAATAGGCCTGATACACATACAAATGGCCAAAGTTTGTTAATATATTACCGAGAAATTATGAATGCAACTTGCATTCATTATTATCCAGGAAATCCATTGATATGTCTCCTAAGTTTCATATTATTGTTGTCTTGGCCTTACGATTTCTTCTTTCAAGACCAGCATTCCATTATATTCTTTGTATTTTACCAATGATGTTTATGTCATTTGTGTCCATGACTTAACAGATTTCCTGTCAATGTACTAAACCACTTCATCGTAGGTCCAACCAATACAGAGGGGATTTTGAGTTCACTTTTGTTCATCTTTCACAGTCGTATCCTCAACACAACACCTCAAGCTCAAATAGGAATACAATAGGATCTCCATACTTTTTTTCCAATAAACTATGATAGTACTAGAGAGATTGTTCTTCCTCTTCTCAGTAAGTCATCATTCATGCCTAGCAAAATAAGGCAGTTGGGTGATTGCTGATATCTTTACCTCTGTGGTCGGGCAGGGGCTGGGATTCCTGATGCTTTCTTCTAGGGTGATATTACAATTTTTTGTTGCTTAAATTACATATTTGAATGCATAAATATATGGATGACACCATGTGGATTCACCATCCTAGAACCCATAAAATGAAACAACTGCTGGGAAATCCAGACCTATTTGGCAACTTGAATTCGGTGAGTACTCAATCCATGATGATCATATGTGGAAATTAGGGACGAAAAGGTAAGATGGATTCATGCTTTTTATGAAATTTTCATTTCATACTCTGTACTTCAAGACTGGATTATGGCATTTCTTTTTCCCTTTACTTTTATGCTCTGTGCTTCAAGACTGGATTATGGGATTTCAATTGTGGTATTAGCTGGGTTTCTTGCCATATGGAGGCTGAGTCATAATTAAATTCTTGGCAGAATATTTTGAATGGTTACCTGGAATTAGTTTTTGATATGTTTATTTGCAGGTCCACTGCAATTTCACAGTCTCTGCCCGTGCTGCTGTGTTTGGAGATGATATTGCCATTGAGAGTCAGGCCTCAGAGTTCGAAAGAGAAATATTTGTGGTATGTGCAACAATTTCTACTTCATCTTGTGTGCACTCTGATTTCCTTAAGGCACTTAACTTGGAGGAGATTGAACATGTTATTTTTGTTGCCTCTCTTTACTTGTAACAGCTTCAGGCTCATGGATCTGATGCCATGGTAGGAGAGGAAAATTGTTTGTTTTTTCTTCTGCATAGTCCAAGGGGCCAGGTGTCTAGTCCTCCCATTTTCCTATTCATGAAAGGCACAGGTAATTTTTCTGTTGTAGCAGCACTTCTTAATTGACATGTTAATATGGCCTTATTGTGAGTGCCCCGTTAGTTGGATTGATATCATTGAAATAATTACATGGAGAGTTGAAATGTTTTTACATCCTGATTTGATGAGATCTGTGACGTGTATGTCCATCACATGGAAAAAAATTGAGGCTGGGCATCATTATAAATTATAATCTTTATCAGGAAAGAAATAGATTATAACATATGCTTATCTAAATCTCACTCTCAACATTCATTGATCACAAAACCCACTAAAAGAAATGTACAATAACAATTTTCATTATGTTCAACTAACACCTCCCTCCATTATGAGCCCCCATGAAAAAAGAAAAAGTGCTCCATGCATAACTTCTTTGATGTGCTCAGGCGAATAGGCCATCCCATAATTTTGGGACTAAACACACCTGGAAAGATTCCACAAAATAAAACCTCTGCTATTTTCAATCCCAAAGGAGTATAACAATGTGGATGCTATCAAAAGAATTGTTGAAAAAATGAGAAAATCTGCTTTAGATGGATAGGGTCTCACAAGGCAGTGAGCAATGAAAAACGAAGAAGAAAGGAAGGATGACAAAAACTCTCCACATCAGCAAATGAATAAATGGGATTTGCTTCGATACAAACAAAATCTTTCCTGTAAATAACCTTGCCAACAACAATAATAACACCCAACAATCTTTTGGATGCTCATTCTCTTCCTGCAAAACTGAAATCTCACTCTCAACATTCATTGATCACAAAACAATTGCAGCATTATCTTGTGAGGCTACTGGGGCTGCATAGGCAATCAATGGCTCGTAATGATCGGCACCCGCTGCGTACCATCCTACACCACAAATACTAATGTTAAAATACACCAAAAAACAACCATGGAATATCCTCAAAACGGAGGAGAATTAAAACTGCTCTTCCACTAACAGAGGGAGGTGCAATCTACACTGGGTTGGATAGTATGATTAAGAAACTCTGAACGCCTGTGTAAATACGGGTGCATTATGGATTGAGTGGATTGAAAATGGAAACTGGGTGATTGATGCAAAGATGCATTATATCTTGGGGTTACCCCAAATCCGAATGTGCATTGGGTGCATGGAAAATGGACACTAACACATATTGCTCTACGTAAGGTGTTTAATGCACATTTAGGTTGTTGAGCTAGGCATTGTATGTATGGTAAATATAAAGCACTATACAAGTGATTTAATGATTGGCTTATTGTTTTTTAATGATTGGCTTATTGTTTTTTCATCATGTTTGGTATCTTCCCTATCAAAATCTCATAGCAGACCATGCCAAAACTGTAGACATATGCTTTATCTGTATATTTGGTAGGGTAAACGCTGGCCCCTGCTTCATCTTCAGGCCTAATGCTCTGAACTTCTGGTGCGCGCCACCAACAGGAAGGGGTATCTCCTGGACTAGATGAGTATTTTGAACTCAATAGATTTGATTTAATGAGTCCGAAGTCTGAAATTTTCAGATGGATTTGGCCTTCAATTGGTCCTACCTTGACCAGTACATTTGATGATTTTAAGGCCCCGTGAATGATACCATGGGCATGCAAATGCTCCACTCCTCTGGCTATTTGAAGCATAATATCTATTGCCCTTGGAAGTGAAAATGGGATTCTCTTGCGAGGAGAAGAATTCTCGTTGATGAAGCTACGAAGATCCTTATGCATCAATTTTGTCACCAGACAGCACTCACTTCTGTCTTTATCTACAAACGGGCTTAATGGCTGCAAAAGATTTGGGTGCAAAAGCTTAGACATTGCAGAGACCTCATGAAGAAATATTTCCACATTGGTAAACATATGCCTCATTGCAAAATTCTCTCCCATCCAGATAATCTCTTTGACTTCACCAAAGCTTCCACTTCCAATTCTTCTCTTCACATGCAAGTCTTTGCAGGAATCTATGAACAGGCAGGAAGGGAATTTTGCCTGGTAAATTTCATGTTGGTCCTTCAGCTCCAATTTCCTGCACAGAAACTCTGCAATTCGATATTCCTTTTTGTCTAATTCTGCACTCATGATCTTGCTCTTCATGGCTCCCTGCAATGCCTTCATATCTTGTTCCCAGAGACTGGAAAAACTCTTGATCTCCTCACAAACAAGATATTGTTTTCCAAATTGCCACTCGAAAAGCTTTGGATGAAGCCAATCCTTATCATATTTCTTGCAGTGCAAGAGCTTTCTCAATTGGGTTTCTTCCTCCTCATCTCCTGTAGTTTCCTCAGCTGCAAGTTCAATGCAATCAACAAGACTGCAGATGCACCATAAGAAATTGTGGACCATAAGAAATTGAGATCTCTGTGGTATACATTTCTACCATGACAATAATCTACAGCATCTATAAGCTGATGAAAATATTTCCTGGCCTCTTCTTCAGTTATTTTCTGAAGATAAGCCTGTACAAAAGCCAGCAAATCATAATGAGATTTTTGATCTCCATATTAACCATAATATTATTTCTATAAGGTGGTCAAGTTTATGTATCTCAACTTTCCTAAAAGTGTGGTCTAAATGTTCTAATTTTAGAACTTTCACTGGAATAATTCCAGTTAGATTTTGGCGGAAATTTATTCAGAAAATTGTTGGAATTGTAGATTTCAGTTGTTGAACATGTGCAATTTGAATGTTCCAGAGATTTTTCATGTAGCTGAATCCATTTATTTATTCCAAAAAGTAATTTAGACTCATTTTTTCTGAAATTCATATGATAACAATAAACAACTATGTGTAACAACACTGTCAGTTGACAAAATAGAGAAATATTTATGTCATAGAAATAATTCCAAGATGGACAAATTTGTTGAGTCTTTGCAATTTGAGTGTTCAAGGAGTTTTCAGGGTGTTGAATATATTTATGCATTCAAAGATGTAATTTAAGCAACAAAAAATTGTGATATCACCAACAATTATATAGCTGGATTCCAAAAATGGTTGACAAAATAATCCAAAATAGAACGTTTAAATTTATCATCTCTAAAATGCCATATGATAACAATAAACAACTATGTCTAACAGCACTGTCAGTTGACAAAATAGAGAGGTATTTATGTCATAGAAATAACTCTAAAATGCAGAGTTTAGGCATATCTGACTCAGGGATGGGCAATTTAGATGGGCATAATGTGAAAGGTCTGTTGTAGAATACTGCTAGTGAGAACTCTTTTCAATTTTTTTCACTCCAGAAATGTCCGGTGAACACCATGTCTATGGGCTATATTATGATATTTTAGCCCCTCAATTTGTTTTGCCTATAAAAATAAAATGTATATCTGAAAAAAACTTGAAATAAGAGATAAATCAGCTATACATTGTGCATCTGCTCCGCAAATATGACCCTGCTGACAGGAATAAAATGCCAATTTCTTTTATCAGTCAAAATATGTATAAGCATATAGCCAGCTTAAGTTATTTCACTTAAAGTTTTGAGCCTCTTAAC
>APFE031056466.1:139358-150707 GCA_000404065.3 Pinus taeda | reverse complement strand
TGAAACGTTAAACCTTTAAGAACTCATGGTCGGTACAAAAGCATTATGCAAATACAATACCTGGTGCAAGATACTCAGTCCAAAATCAAACACCTTCAGATTGGCTTTCCCATCTAGGAGTAGGTTTTGAGGCTGCTCACCAAATTTGAAACCAATTTAACATTAAATATTATCTTAGCACAGAGCATTATAAACTAAAATTACATAAGCTCTCATTGGGTTCATATACAAAGAGCAATTTTCATAAATATTGAAAGTCAAACTGCATACCTTGAGATCTCTCTCAAAATTCTTCTCTCAAAATCCTCTTATAGACTTCTCTAAATGTTGAATCTGGCATGTACACTTCTAACAAAACTTTCAACTCCCCAACCTTTGGAAGACGAGGGTGGATCTTTGGTATGTGTTTATTTGATTAGAACTAGCAGTATCTAAAAATGAAGTGTTGCTTTGAACATTGTGAATGGAAATTTATTCGAAGGGACCCTCCAATGGACAAGGCAAATGTTACCAATGGCTCAGGCCATTCTAAACCATAAACGCTCCTTATTGTTGCCTCTTTATCCTTCTTTCCACCTTTAGAATAGGCCTGATACACATACAAATGGCCAAAGTTTGTTAATATATTACCGAGAAATTATGAATGCAACTTGCATTCATTATTATCCAGGAAATCCATTGATATGTCTCCTAAGTTTCATATTATTGTTGTCTTGGCCTTACGATTTCTTCTTTCAAGACCAGCATTCCATTATATTCTTTGTATTTTACCAAGGATGTTTATGTCATTTGTGTCCATGACTTAACAGATTTCCTGTCAATGTACTAAACCACTTCATCGTAGGTCCAACCAATACAGAGGGGATTTTGAGTTCACTTTTGTTCATCTTTCACAGTCGTATCCTCAACACAACACCTCAAGCTCAAATAGGAATACAATAGGATCTCCATACTTTTTTTCCAATAAACTATGATAGTACTAGAGAGATTGTTCTTCCTCTTCTCAGTAAGTCATCATTCATGCCTAGCAAAATAAGGCAGTTGGGTGATTGCTGATATCTTTACCTCTGTGGTCGGGCAGGGGCTGGGATTCCTGATGCTTTCTTCTAGGGTGATATTACAATTTTTTGTTGCTTAAATTACATATTTGAATGCATAAATATATGGATGACACCATGTGGATTCACCATCCTAGAACCCATAAAATGAAACAACTGCTGGGAAATCCAGACCTATTTGGCAACTTGAATTCGGTGAGTACTCAATCCATGATGATCATATGTGGAAATTAGGGACGAAAAGGTAAGATGGATTCATGCTTTTTATGAAATTTTCATTTCATACTCTGTACTTCAAGACTGGATTATGGCATTTCTTTTTCCCTTTACTTTTATGCTCTGTGCTTCAAGACTGGATTATGGGATTTCAATTGTGGTATTAGCTGGGTTTCTTGCCATATGGAGGCTGAGTCATAATTAAATTCTTGGCAGAATATTTTGAATGGTTACCTGGAATTAGTTTTTGATATGTTTATTTGCAGGTCCACTGCAATTTCACAGTCTCTGCCCGTGCTGCTGTGTTTGGAGATGATATTGCCATTGAGAGTCAGGCCTCAGAGTTCGAAAGAGAAATATTTGTGGTATGTGCAACAATTTCTACTTCATCTTGTGTGCACTCTGATTTCCTTAAGGCACTTAACTTGGAGGAGATTGAACATGTTATTTTTGTTGCCTCTCTTTACTTGTAACAGCTTCAGGCTCATGGATCTGATGCCATGGTAGGAGAGGAAAATTGTTTGTTTTTTCTTCTGCATAGTCCAAGGGGCCAGGTGTCTAGTCCTCCCATTTTCCTATTCATGAAAGGCACAGGTAATTTTTCTGTTGTAGCAGCACTTCTTAATTGACATGTTAATATGGCCTTATTGTGAGTGCCCCGTTAGTTGGATTGATATCATTGAAATAATTACATGGAGAGTTGAAATGTTTTTACATCCTGATTTGATGAGATCTGTGACGTGTATGTCCATCACATGGAAAAAAATTGAGGCTGGGCATCATTATAAATTATAATCTTTATCAGGAAAGAAATAGATTATAACATATGCTTATCTAAATCTCACTCTCAACATTCATTGATCACAAAACCCACTAAAAGAAATGTACAATAACAATTTTCATTATGTTCAACTAACACCTCCCTCCATTATGAGCCCCCATGAAAAAAGAAAAAGTGCTCCATGCATAACTTCTTTGATGTGCTCAGGCGAATAGGCCATCCCATAATTTTGGGACTAAACACACCTGGAAAGATTCCACAAAATAAAACCTCTGCTATTTTCAATCCCAAAGGAGTATAACAATGTGGATGCTATCAAAAGAATTGTTGAAAAAATGAGAAAATCTGCTTTAGATGGATAGGGTCTCACAAGGCAGTGAGCAATGAAAAACGAAGAAGAAAGGAAGGATGACAAAAACTCTCCACATCAGCAAATGAATAAATGGGATTTGCTTCGATACAAACAAAATCTTTCCTGTAAATAACCTTGCCAACAACAATAATAACACCCAACAATCTTTTGGATGCTCATTCTCTTCCTGCAAAACTGAAATCTCACTCTCAACATTCATTGATCACAAAACAATTGCAGCATTATCTTGTGAGGCTACTGGGGCTGCATAGGCAATCAATGGCTCGTAATGATCGGCACCCGCTGCGTACCATCCTACACCACAAATACTAATGTTAAAATACACCAAAAAACAACCATGGAATATCCTCAAAACGGAGGAGAATTAAAACTGCTCTTCCACTAACAGAGGGAGGTGCAATCTACACTGGGTTGGATAGTATGATTAAGAAACTCTGAACGCCTGTGTAAATACGGGTGCATTATGGATTGAGTGGATTGAAAATGGAAACTGGGTGATTGATGCAAAGATGCATTATATCTTGGGGTTACCCCAAATCCGAATGTGCATTGGGTGCATGGAAAATGGACACTAACACATATTGCTCTACGTAAGGTGTTTAATGCACATTTAGGTTGTTGAGCTAGGCATTGTATGTATGGTAAATATAAAGCACTATACAAGTGATTTAATGATTGGCTTATTGTTTTTTAATGATTGGCTTATTGTTTTTTCATCATGTTTGGTATCTTCCCTATCAAAATCTCATAGCAGACCATGCCAAAACTGTAGACATATGCTTTATCTGTATATTTGGTAGGGTAAACGCTGGCCCCTGCTTCATCTTCAGGCCTAATGCTCTGAACTTCTGGTGCGCGCCACCAACAGGAAGGGGTATCTCCTGGACTAGATGAGTATTTTGAACTCAATAGATTTGATTTAATGAGTCCGAAGTCTGAAATTTTCAGATGGATTTGGCCTTCAATTGGTCCTACCTTGACCAATACATTTGATGATTTTAAGGCCCCGTGAATGATACCATGGGCATGCAAATGCTCCACTCCTCTGGCTATTTGAAGCATAATATCTATTGCCCTTGGAAGTGAAAATGGGATTCTCTTGCGAGGAGAAGAATTCTCGTTGATGAAGCTACGAAGATCCTTATGCATCAATTTTGTCACCAGACAGCACTCACTTCTGTCTTTATCTACAAACGAGCTTAATGGCTGCAAAAGATTTGGGTGCAAAAGATTAGACATTGCAGAGACCTCATGAAGAAATATTTCCACATTGGTAAACATATGCCTCATTGCAAAATTCTCTCCCATCCAGATAATCTCTTTGACTTCACCAAAGCTTCCACTTCCAATTCCTCTCTTCACATGCAAGTCTTTGCAGGAATCTATGAACAGGCAGGAAGGGAATTTTGCCTGGTAAATTTCATGTTGGTCCTTCAGCTCCAATTTCCTGCACAGAAACTCTGCAATTCGATATTCCTTTTTGTCTAATTCTGCACTCATGATCTTGCTCTTCATGGCTCCCTGCAATGCCTTCATATCTTGTTCCCAGAGACTGGAAAAACTCTTGATCTCCTCACAAACAAGATATTGTTTTCAAAATTTCCACTCGAAAAGCTTTGGATGAAGCCAATCCTTATCATATTTCTTGCAGTGCAAGAGCTTTCTCAATTGGTTTTCTTCCTCCTCATCTCCTGTAGTTTCCTCAGTTGCAAGTTCAATGCAATCAACAAGACTGCAGATGCACCATAAGAAATTGTGGACCATAAGAAATTGAGATCTCTGTGGTATACATTTCTACCATGACAATAATATATAGCATCTATAAGCTGATGAAAATATTTCCTGGCCTCTTCTTCAGTTATTTTCTGAAGATAAGCCTGTACAAAAGCCAGCAAATCATAATGAGATTTTTGATCTCCATATTAACCATAATATTATTTCTATAAGGTGGTCAATTTTATGTATCTCAACTTTCCTAAAAGTGTGGTCTAAATTTTCTAATTTTAGAACTTTCACTGGAATAATTCCAGTTAGATTTTGGCGGAAATCTATTCAGAAAATTGTTGGAATTGTAGATTTCAGTTGTTGAACCTATGCAATTTGAATGTTCCAGAGATTTTTCATGTAGCTGAATCCATTTATTTATTCCAAAAAGTAATTTAGACTCATTTTTTCTGAAATTCATATGATAACAATAAACGACTATGTGTAACAACACTTTCAGTTGACAAAATAGAGAAATATTTATGTCATAGAAATAATTCCAAGATGGACAAATTTGTTGAGTCTTTGCAATTTGAGTGTTCAAGGAGTTTTCAGGGTGTTGAATATATTTATGCATTCAAAGATGTAATTTAAGCAACAAAAAATTGTGATATCACCAACAATTATATAGCTGGATTCCAAAAATGGTTGACAAAATAGTCCAAAATAGAACGTTTAAACTTATCATCTCTAAAATGCCATATGATAACAATAAACAACTATGTCTAATAGCACTGTCAGTTGACAAAATAGAGAGGTATTTATGTCATAGAAATAACTCTAAAATGCAGAGAGTTTAGGCAAATCTGACTCAGGGATGGGCAATTTAGATGGGCATAATGTGAAAGGCCTGTTGTAGAATACTGCTAGTGAGAACTCTTTTCAATTTTTTTTCACTCCAGAAATGTTCGGTGAAGACCATGTCTATGGGCTATATTATGATATTTTAGCCCCTCAATTTGTTTTGCCTATAAAAATAAAATGTATATCTGAAAAAAACTTGAAATAAGAGATAAATCAGCTATACATTGTGCATCTGCTCCGCAAATATGACCCTGCTGACAGGAATAAAATGCCAATTTCTTTTATCAGTCAAAATATGTATAAGCATACATCCAGCTTAAGTTATTTCGCTTAAAGTTTTGAGCCTCTTAACTGTAAGGATGGTTTACATGAAAAGCTGTGAACGAAGAAAAGAAGAGTAATGTTTGGAAAGAAATAACAAACCTTGGGCATTTTTCTATCATGCCCATCATCCTCAGTTATCACATGTATAAGCATACACCCAGCTAAAGTTATTTAGCTTAGAGTTTTGAGCCTCATAACCGTAAAGCATGCGTACATGAAAAGAAAATATGAATGAAGAAATGAAGATAAACTCAAAGTTTGGACAAAAGTGACAAACCTCAGGCGTGATTCTATTATGCCCACCATCATCGTTCTGTAGAGTTTGGAGTCTTTCAAAGGAAACATCTAAAATGCTTCGTATAATAGGTCTAGTATTCTGATCACGATGTTCCACCAATGATCTTAAGTAATGAGGACCTTGCAACCCTGCTGCAGGATTGGGAACCATATCCAGTGGAGGAGTAAGAGACCCAGACAGCCAAGAAAAATGATTTCTTTGTCCAGGCCTCAAAGAAGACATGGATTCCTTTGCAAGACCAGAATTTGCCCCAACAACTTGCATGCGTAGGCTTTGTGGACGGCGCCACGGAACAGCT
Source organism: Pinus taeda (assembly GCA_000404065.3). Classification (NCBI taxonomy): domain Eukaryota; kingdom Viridiplantae; phylum Streptophyta; class Pinopsida; order Pinales; family Pinaceae; genus Pinus; species Pinus taeda. The sequence continues at coordinate 144,791 of APFE031056466.1, read as the reverse complement.
GTTCTTGAATTGGGAACTGAACCAGCAGATATTTGAGCTGTATATGTCCATGGATCATCATTTGACAGCCGGTTGTCAGCACCTCGCATATACCATCCTTGATTAGGTACTCCAGTGATCGGACCGAGCGTCGCGAAGAGATGTCCGTATGGTCGCGTGGTAAAGGCTCCTTCAATTCGACTGTCTTGCAGCCGCATTCTTCATCTGCTGTCCACTAGGGATGGATTGAGTACTCACCGAATTCAAGTTGCCAAATAGGTTTGGATTTCACAGCAGTTGTTTCATTTTATGGGTTCTAGGATGGTGAATCTACATGGTGCCATCCATATATTTATGCATTCAAAGATGTAATTTAAGCAACAAAAAATTATAATATCACCTTAAAAGAAAGCATCAGGAATCCCAGACCCTGCCCAGCCACAGAGAGGAAAAGGAAAAATACAAGCATCAGAAATCCCAGACCCTGCCCGGCCACAGAGAGGAAAAGGAAAAATACATGCAGGGCAAAGCATGGCCTGTTGATGTGAGAGGAGAGGCCGGTCACCCCGGAGAGAACAGAGATCGCCGAGGCCGCGATGAACGCCCAGGCCCAGGGGGTCGGGCTCCTCCTAAGGAGAATTATGACAGCGATTGAAGCGCAGGATCCTATTATCAGGGCTAGGTTTAGCCACCGGAGAAAAGTCTTAACGCTAGAGCCAGCGCTTCTCCCATGGGCTGACGCCATTGAAGAAAACAGAGACAAAGATGATGCCCGAGAATTCAGAGACGAATAGGAACTCTAGGTAGACGGACGGTTGCGATGGGTTTTAATTAATAAAATAGGTTTTTGGATTTTTGGACGGTAGACAATTGTTCAATCGTCTAACAATAGATCTGACGGTTAATATTAAGACAGAGAGACATTTAGGAGAGTTCATTTCAAATGGAAACGCCTTACGGCGTAAGTAAATATAAAATTAATTTTTAAAAATACAATTAATTTTATTAAAAAATACACATAAGAAATATCAATTTTGGTTTTTAATAATTCAATATCCTTATATCAATGATTTTAAAATTTGAATACTTTTCCAATCTGATATTAAAATTGTCCTTTTACCTTATATTTTTATATTTCGAGTCTTATTCATATTTATCATTATTGATTTCTATAATTTTATTAACTAAATCATATTATTTATATAAAATTAATTTAAAAAATGAAAATTAATTGTATACCAAAAATTAAAATAAATTAATTAATTTATCAAAAATTAAAATAAATTAATATGGTTCAACATCCTTGCATCGATTGCATCGATTAATGTGACATGGTTTCGTTTCTATTTTATTTTTGTCAACTTAACCTCTTAAGTTATTTTCACATTTCTATTTTATTTTTGTCAACTTAACCTCTTAAGTTATTTTCAACTAAAATTATTTTTAGTTCTCATTTCTACATTCATATTTGAATTACAATCATTCTTACTATGTACCATTACATGACTCTATAATAAGAGAAACCACGTCGACAGGCCTTTACGATTTATAAATACCTAGCCATAGCCATAACCTTGCAGGAAGAAAAATGGTGGAACAACAACAATCTAATGCACATTCAACCTTGAAATGTTTGACTATAGTCTATTTTGCGTGCCAGTTGGATTCAACAATATTTTCCTTTATCGTTACCACGAAGTTTGAATGTATTTCCCTTTTGCCTGTCTGTTAGAATTAGATTTGTCCACAGCACGCTGCAACAAAACGGAAATATGATTTTCGTTAAGTGACCCTTTGGCGTTCACGTAAGGGAGTTTGCAAAATTCTGTCTTTTTAAGAAAAAAGAGTTGGTTTTAGTTTAGGGGAATCAAATTTGGGTCGAGGCTCTGATACAATGTGGAGGTTTTCCGTTACACTAAAACCCGCAGGTGTTGGTAAATGTTCTAAACCAGTAACTAGGATCTCCAGGGTGGAAATTACAGATTCGGTGATTCTTCAAACATATAGTTTGGTGATTTTGTAAGTTTTTGTCTATTATGATAAATTAATTTCCTGTACTAAGCGTCTAATCTTACAAAATGTTGTCCATATCCAAAATAACATGTTAAAAAAAACAAAAAAAGTAGTGCTAAATATATTGAATATTTTACTATCAGTTCATGAGAAATTAAACAAGATAAATAGAAAAGAAGCACGATCAGATTTTGTTACAGCGAGTAGATCACTCCTTCCTCTCTGATGTGCCTGCCAACTGAAACTTTGTAGTTCATAACCCCATATTGTCCATCCAGGCCTTCTTTTGACAGTTTATCTGCCTCCTTATTCGCATCCCTATAAATATGATTTATGGTGTAGGATGTTAGGGAGCCCAGCATTTGTTTTATCCTGTTGATCCATCTGGCTAATAGAGGAAGGTATTATTCAATCAATCCATGTATCCCTTCTATGAGAGATATGGAGTCACCATAGATGTTGATGTTGTGCAGTTGTTTCTCTTTTACAAACCATAGCAGTTCCCATAGTGCAATGATTTCTTCTCTAGTGTTAGTGTCAGGGCTGCCATGCCAAGAGAGGTTGTATTTATGTCCAACTTGAGTACCACTCCACACCCACACAATCCCACTTGAGTTGCGCCATTGAACCATCCAGGGCAGGTTTATATTCAGAGGTTCCCTTTTCTCCATTGTGTTTCTTTGATATTTTGCATCTTGTGGTATGGCGTTCATCCAAGCTATAGCTCCTAAACAAATTTTGTTTTTATCGATAGGATGTCCTTCAAATATATGGTAATTCTGAGCATTCCATATCTCCCAAATGATATATATAGGAATCTCTTTATTCTTTACTATAATATCGGACCAAAGGGACATATTATATTCTAAGTTAGATGCCATGCTAAATGGAGTGCTCAGGAATTGAGCGATACTTCTCCAAACTTGTGTAGTCGAAGTACAAGAGAAGAAAATATGGTCTACAGTTTCTATGGAGTCTCTACAAAAGATGCAAAAACCATGTCCTTGGAAACCTTTTTTTAGTAAGTGAACTTTATTCTTCCATACAAGCCAAGCAAATAAGATTAATTTTTAATGGGATCTTCAACTTCCAGACCATGTAGAACCAAGATGTTTGTTGTGGATTGTGTCTTTGTCTAATGTAAAATCTATATGATTCAACAACAATGGGAGTCTGTGTCTACAATTTCCCACTTCATGTGATGTTGTCGCTGAGAGAATTGTGTAATATGCCTATCTCGCTGAGGCTAGTGGTGAATTCTTTCCATTCAATGGCACATTTCCCTACCAATCCCATGTCTGTAGCTTATTTCCGAATAGGATAATCATTCTGATATCTTCTTCTTGGTTGGCCTGGAAATATATATCCATTTCTGTTGATGATGTCCAATCTGTGACCCTGTATGTTCCTCTCTCTATTCATACCTTTGATGTAGTGTGTACCAATCAGAATTTTCCAACCATTTCCAAACTCCCACTCTATCTTCATGTGCTACCAGAGGAGAATTTTCCTAGACTTTTCCAAATTAAAGACCCATTTGTTCTAATGTTGATATTATTCTTGAACAAACTCTCCATGCCAAATTGTCTCAAGTATTTTGAGTGAATGATGTCCTCGCAGATCCCAAGACTGTTTCTAGCTCTCCAAAAATATGTTATCAACAAATCTTGTCCAAAAAAATTATTTTCTAGGAATCCCCAACTGTCGAATTCCTTTGGAATTTCCAGGTCAACCCATTTGCAAAGGTGAGGTTTTGCAGGGGTCCCTGCACCACTCAAGAGAAAATTGGTCACAATGGACGATATTTTGTTTGCAATGGATTTTGGGATCATGAATAGATATGCCCATAAGACATTAATCTATTGTAGAGCCACTTGTACAAGTAACATAGTTCCCGATCAAAGGAAAAAATTATCGAGTACTCATTTTTTTGAAGAAGCGAAAAATCACCCTATTTTGAAAAGTGGTGATGCAGAATACACCTTTTTTTTACCATATTTTGGCACTTTAAACTTTTTAGAGCATATTTTTAAGGCTTCAAATTTTTCTAAAGCATATGTTTACCACTTTAATTTTTTTTTATGTATCAAGTATAAACATTTTTTTTTTAAATGTTAGTGATTTTCATACTAATTTTGAAATGTGTTGATGCAACATCAACCCCTTTTTATAGAGGGCTTATTTTTGACACTTAAAATTTTCTAATGTATTGAGTGTGGATAATTTTTTTTAAATATTTGTGATTTTCATGTGAATTTTGAAAATCATCATTTTTTAAGGCATTTTTTAACACTAAAATTTTATGAAATCTTAAATATGCACAATTTTTTTTTTAAATGTTGATTATTTAACCATTTTTAAAGTTATCTTATTTCTCTTCTTGTTTTTCATTCTAAGATGTTTTTTTTTTTTTTTTTTTAAGATTTCAAATATGGTGTTTTTTGTTTTTTTGCAATATTTTTTTTATAATATTTTTTAATTAAGTTTTGCCAAAATTTAAAAAAATAATGAAATTAAATAATTTTGAGAATTAACATTTTTTATAAATTTATATATAGTTTAATTAATATTTTAATACACCAAAAATATTGGTTACTAAAATAATAGTAATGTTTAAAAAAAATACAAAATATAATATACCATATAAACGAAAAACAAACGATAATATACTAAAAAATGCAAAAAATTGACTAAAAAACAAGATAAAAATTTATATGTATGTGAAACTTAATTAAAAACAAATAAATAATTTGATCTAGATAATCAAAAAATTAACCAATAAAAAAAATAAACACAAATTACTTACTACTTTTTAAATAAAATTATTAAAATTAAAATTTATACTAAAAACATAAAAAATATATAAACATGGTTAAAATATAACATCTTAAATTTTATAAAAACACTAAAATATAAATAAATAAATAATTTTACAAAATAATAAAATATAAATATTAATTTTTAAAATTTGAATATATTTTCCTAAATAATTAAATTTAATTAATTAATTAAAATTTTATTATTTAAGTTTTAAAAAATTAAATTTAATATATATATATATATATTATAATTTATAAATTAAAAAATTATAGTTTAAAAAATTATAATTTTAAATTTTAAAATTGTTTTTTTGTTAAAAAATGAAAAAACATTTGGCCCTAGTCCCAAGCTCACCGAGTGTCGGTTCTTGCAATTGGCCTCAGCCTGGCCGAGTGCCGATTCTTAAAATTGGCCTTAACCTGGACGAGGGCTCGAAATTGGTCCTCAGCAAGATGGGGGCATGAGGGTCGGCCGAGCGGCCCTCTTGGCTAGCTTGGCCCTTGGGAAGCCCTTAGTCTCTCACGTGGCCGAGGGCCAATTTCAAGAATCTGTCAGTGGCCAAGCGGGACTTGGGGGTTAATTTTTTTTTTCAATTTTTAATTAAAAATAATATTTTTAAAA